>LPNX010802747.1:3331-38223 GCA_001517045.1 Pseudotsuga menziesii | reverse complement strand
ATCTAATCTTCAGATCTGGACCATACTTCATGGGATCGAGGGGGCTGTTCTTAGCTCCTTGGTCTCTGGACTTCAATCCTGAAGAAGAGATCACCGCTGCCCCAGTTTGGGTCCGGCTCCCACATCTTCCCCTCCATCTCTGGGGGAAAAGCTCATTTGCTGATATAGGAAACAAGCTCGGTCGTTTCTTAGATAGCGCGGAGCTGAAAGGGGATCAGTTCACCTGTGCGCGCATCTGTGTTGAGGTCAATCTCGAGAAAGGGCTCCCGGAAGCCATTCAACTCACCTTGGGCGATTGGAGTCACATCCAAGAGCTAGACTATGAGCATATTCCCTTCAAATGCCTCCGGTGCCATGTTTACGGGCATTTCGTGAAAAGCTGCCCCAAAGCCCCGGTGACAGTTGCTCCTCCCCCGGCCAATGGGGCAGACTTCCAGCCAGTTAATAGGCGAAGGGCTCCCCGGAGAAAGGACTCCAAATCTGAGGTGCCCACCGCAGAAGATCATCCCCCAGCTAATAAAAATAGATTTGAAGCCCTTCAAGAACTCGATGATCAGGAACCAGAAGCAGCAGTAGCAGTTGAAGAGACGCTGGAGCCAGGCCCAGATCGGGACACCGAAGCACCAGCAGCAAAAGAGGTTCCAGAAGTGCGTGCCCCCCTTGGTACTGCGGAAGACCCTACGCCTGAGGCAGCTGAACAGATGGGAGGCCCTCCTCCAGATAGGGAAACCGATGGATTTTCCAAAGTGGCAATCTCTCCCTCAGAGTCTTCAGCAGTAAGGAGGGCTTGCTCCCCTTCGCGATCATCTAGTAATTCCGGGTCAGTAAGAACTTCAACTACCACCCCCTCTCCTCCTCGTACCAGAGGGCGAAGGTCCAACAAAGAACGAAGGAATCTAGAAGCAGCCTCCAACATTGCCGGGGGCTCCCAGAAACAGATGGATCCGTTCATTCTTCGAAATCTCTAATGTTTTTCTGCATATTTCTATGCTCACAATTTGTGAGAGTCTATCCTGGTAAGCAATGTTTGAAATCCTCGAAGAATAGTTGTCGAAGTAAATGGGATCTTTATCCCAAGAAATTCTTAAGGAGGCTGACAGAACTGTTAGAGGTCATCAGCCCTCCATATTTCTGTAACCTTGGATTCTGGTTCGCCAGAAGGAGTAATACAAATGTCCCATAACCGTTTTTGTGAAAGAAAAAAAAAAGTAATATTATTTTTTATTTTGTGTTACAAGATCTCTCCCATAATATTCACTATCACTATTATTGTTTGCCGACATGTTACAAACGTTACATCACGTTACAAGATCTCTCCCATAATATTCACTATCACTATTATTTTTTTCCGACATGTTACAAACGTTATTAACGTTACATCACGTTACAAGATCTCCCCCATGCTGGGTTGTAGAGCGCCTCTCGGCGCAATTAAAAAAAAATTGAAATTGGAGAATATTATTTTAGAGAATGTTATTAAAACTAGTAATAATCATATTAATATTTTTTTAATATTAAAAAAATAATTGAAATTGGAGAATATTATTTTACAGAATGTTTTTTTTTGTAAACTGCACAGTATATTATATTATAGGGGCAAAAAATTATATCCAAAACCCATGACTGTTTGAGGTTGAAAGAGGCAAAACCTCCTCCAGAGCCTCTCAAAAAATAAGTCAACCTTCTAACCAGATTCACGCTAGTAATGTTCATGACTGATAAACAAAGAGACTGGGTTACAGAGAACCGTAAAAGACATACTATAGTCCGGTCAACAAGCAGAGCCAAGCTGTAAAAAAAACATGCAGTAAAAACTAAAAGGACGTAAACTATAACCATAAAGCCTGCTAGGGATGGCACCAAATAAAACTTGTTCAAAACGAACATTAAGCCAAGGGAATTTCTTCAGTGATGGGGCAAGCCCATCATTCCTCCTGCGACACAGTAGGTGAATTGGTGGCTGCAGTTGGTGCCAGAGTCAGAGAAGGTGGTAGCTGCTCCGTTTGCGGGGTCAACGAGTCCTTCAGTCACTTAAAAAGAGGTTCCACTGTAGATGGAACCAAGAATGGCTTGGCACATAGCGTTTTGGAAGAATAGCATGTTGCGCTACCGCTGCCACCTAGAATGGTTATGGCATGACCACCCGTTTCGCTACCACTTGCACCGCCACCCTGAGCACCACCCCCCGAGTTGTGGATGTTCAGACTTGAAATGCTTGCCATTTCCTTCCAAGAAAAGAATTTTTCTATGGCCGTAAGTTGAGCATCCATCTCAGTGATTTTTGTCTTCATGGAGTGAACTGCAATCTAGGCTTCCACCCAATTACTAAGCATGTCCTTTGCTAGATTACAAAGAATATTTTTCAGCATCCAGTAGTGATTAATTCGACCACCTTCCTCGCCTATCGATAGCTTACGATTGAGCACCTTATTCTCCCAAGCTTCCACCAAAACCTGGACTTGCACAGAAATATGCGATTCATAGTCCGTCGAAACAGGTGCACTGCATCCCCTCTGAGTTTTGGCCCTTCCCAAATTAGCATGCCTAGGGGTTCCTCGCTGGAAATACATGGCCGCAGATATGAGCCTCAATCCAATATGCAGAGGAGTGAAATTACCAATGCGGGCTTTGGAACGCGCAGCAGCAGCAATGAGTCTGTAAACTTCCCGCCCGACTGCAAGACAAACTCTGCGATCATCCATAACATAAAACACGAGCTGAAGCTGTATTAACCGCTTGTCAATCCACGTACCTGTCACCATTAAACCTCGCAGACGAGCCATGAATGAGCCTAGGAGGATGTACCTTCGCCAGCCCAGATCGTATGCTCCGAAGTGACTAGGGAAATTTCTCCCGAGCCCAGAGAATCCTGCGAAGGTTGATAGAGATCATGAACCAAGTGGTAAGTGTGCATCCTCACACGTGCCTGAGTCGGTGGCCAGAGAACAGTCCGAGTGTCGTCGGAGTTATCCAGACAGGTGTCGTCGGGATTATCACCCGCATCGAGGCATTATTTTAGAGAATGTTATTAAACTAGTAATAATCATATTAATATGTTTGAATAAGTAGATAAACATATATTTGATACTCCAAATCAAATTACTTTTTTTCTTTGTAATCATGTTCTTAGGTTGTGTAATGTGAAATCTAGATTAGTTGGACTCTCAACTCTCACATGGAAGAGTTTTTCAGGAGTTTGAAGGAGTTTATTAGGACTTCAAAAGATTTGATTTTAGAACTCAATTATTACAAGAACTGCACATTAACTAGACTCTTAGCTTCCAAATAGAGTTGGATTAAACCTTGTGCACATTAGTTACAGTTGGTAGATGGAGTTGTAGTGTTACATGGACTTCACATTACCATGTCATTAAGTGCAATTATCACATGAGTTTAGAGGAGTTTATTAGGAGTTCAAAGAAGTTTATTAAGAGTTCAACTAAACCTTGAGCACATTGCCCACCTACTAGATTAAGTTCCATTGTCCCAGAGACTACACATTACCATGCAATTAGTTAATTTTTTTTCCAACTATCACAAAGTAAAAATAGTGATTAGAGTTCATATAGAGTATGATGTGGAATGTGAAATTGATGTAAACATTCAAAACCTTAAAATAATACATGAAAATAATTAAGTTCTAAATTTAGAATGATAACAACTATAAACATTGAAGTATAAAACCATAAAAAATATTATCAATATCTTAAGTTAAGTTAAGTTATCCATACGTAATAGTTGTACAATTATTTTTAAAATAAATAGATATTAAAATATAATCATCAACTTTTTTATTGAAAGTTAAATTTTAAGAAATAAAGTAAAGCTATTTTCCACTAATTAACTTGAATGAAAAGCTATTAACCATGAACCTAGATTATGATTTACTTATGAGTTTTATCTTAAAAGATCTTCAAAATGTTAAAAGCAACATAAAACTTATCAAAAATGTGAAGGTAGAAATTTCAAAATAAACATAAAATAATATAACATGAGAATGTATTTTCCAATCTAATTTGTATGGATACAATTGCTTATCTAATATAATCATTGAACTTCTTAAAACAACTACATTAATAGTTTCTAGAAAATTTAAAATGGTGTTTATTATATTGAGTATAAAACATATAAGCATGTACATTCATCTAAATTATAGATTCTTAATCATAAAAATATTTACATCTACATTAACAAAAAAAATTTAAAAATTTACATTAATAATACAAATTAATTAATAAAATTTAAGTTATTTAAATTAATAAAATAAAGTTGAAAAATCAATATCTTTAAAAAAATGAAATAATGAATAAATTATTTCACTTTTAAAACTTAAAACTTCTTTTAATTTTTTAATCACTTTCAAAACTTCTCTAACTACCTTAAAAATAAATTGAATCATCATTTCCTCTTTCCCACTCATGAACCCCTAACCCTCTTGTACTCTTCAAAGCGAGCATGCACTTTTTCATTCTATTTCATAACATATTGCTCATAATGACACCACGAGATGGTACTTAGATATAAACCGGAATTAACACCTTTTTTTTTCAGGAAGAAAAAAGCTTGTCGTTGTTATTCTTATTAAGAATCAAAGGGCATCAATCCAACCATCCTAGAAGTGGGTTACATTTTAGAAGTATACAGCTCATATGATAATAAATCTCCTCAAGACGCTGCCGAGGGGAAAGGCAATACAAATGTGTAAAGGATTCCATCAGAAGTACTGTCTCATCATGTATGGAGTCAGTCCCATCATCCTCATCTACCGAGAACCAAAGAGATTAGATCAGCAATCTAAAAGAGGCTGCTCAATGAGCAGCATGTCAACAATCAATAAGAGGAGTAAGCTCCCCTATCCATGCTCAAAAGAGCTGAAAATAATCATGTGAGACCAAATGATCCTCCATAAATTCAGAGAAACATCCATGACCTTGAGAAAAAGTGAGAGCAGTTTTAGAGAGACGGTCAGCAATCCGATTGTATTCTTAGTAGATGTGGATGAACGACAGATCCAGAAAGCTAGAAATAAGCTTTTGTGTTTCTCGGCACCAGTGAAAGATTTCTGGAGGGGGGAGAGCAGTCAATCCCTTTGCCTAGTTAATGATGACTTGTGACTCACCGAAAATGTGGGATAAGGGAATCTCTATCATATGGGAAGATAGCAAAAGAGCCCATAGGCCAAGTAATTTTGCTTTTGTATTGGAGCCATATCCAACCCCCAACACAAACTCGAAATGGTGAGACTCATTCAAATATAAGCTGTAACCAACACCGACTGTCTTGTTGGTAGAAGCGCCATCAAAAAATCCACATGGGAAATACATACAGGGAGGATTCCCTATTTTCCAGTGTTTTTTAACTTTGACAAACAGAGAAGAATAGGTCTGTACATGATATGTAATTTGATGTACTATACTGTGAACATTCCTTTTCTTTCCTTCGAAAATGGCTAGATTACGGACTTTCCATATGATCCACATCATATGGAAAGGAATAGACTGAAGTGTCGGATTCTTTCGGTAATTGTCGGTCCAATTCCTAACAAATGAGGAGGGAGATTCCACAAGAGGAGGACAAGGGAGTTGGTTAATTAACACTTAATATAATAAACAATCCAAGATCAATTCCTTTCGTTCTTTAATCAAGCCTTGGCTCACGGCCATGCATTAGGAATTTGGAATACCCAAGCAAAAAATATTAATATAAAACTTGCCATTGTTCCTCATTAGCATTTTGCATCTATAACTCTATATTGTTTAAACTTTATGAGTGTAATTTAATTAACCGATTGCTAGTTTTGATTTGTCTTCCCATAAAGCAATTAATTAATTGACTATGAGTCGAATGCATACATGCTCTGCTTAACCCATTTATTTCCAAAGAAACCTTCCATTGACCGAGTTTGGAAGGGTTTCTTAGGCTCTCTTAGAAATCCGTAATTAGTTCTATTGGAAACCTACCAAACCAGAACTCGAGAAATTGTTATCCACGTTACCATTATGACAGTTTGAATTGACTCAAATACCATGAAAAATATTTGGACATCCATTTTTTGAATTAAGAAATCCAAGGAACTCCTCAAGGCGTTTGAACGTCTCGCCGCTGAAATCAGAGGGAAGCAAGGAATTGCAAAGAACTCATGGTGAAACAACAAGAAAAAGAAATCGACTAATTTCCCAGCAGAAAACTAAAATGTCGAAAAAAATTCTAAATAGTCAATAATGAAATGAAATTGAAGCACTGTTTGATCTTTACGAAATCTCGTTTAGAAAATGCAGATATTTCCTCACGAGCTCCACATAATCACTGCCAGAGCCATATCGTTAGGGATCGGACGCGAAAGACAAGAAGCGAACTGTAACGAATCATCGCTTAAAACAGTAAATATCCCGAAGCCGATTCGAATTCGAAATGAAATATATCCGACATCTTCCGTGCGCAAGTCTCAAAACATTAATCCAACAAAATTATAACGAGAATTAGAGAGCATTTTATTTTTTCTTTAAGGTCCTTAGGTCGCAATATGAGAGCGCATTTATAGTAGACATGCATCACATTCTTTTAATAAATAAACTCGTTAACCTATTCGGTAGTATTCAAGGCTTTTTCCACGACATTTAACAAATCCACTTCCAGTTAGGGTTTTGTCGCCATCTTCACCGAAAACTCGCCATCCTTCTCCATATTGTTGATTCCATTGATCCATCCAACCGGTAAGGAGCAGAGTTCATTGCTGACTCTGTTTCTTACCCGCTAGATAGAGGAAATCAGCAATTGAGATAAGCTCGGGTATGAAAATCCAGTGATTTTTTCACTATATGAGGGATCATGGCAAGAGCTGAATCGCAACGAAAGTAGAAATGCTAATACTGTTGATGTATTTGTAACTTTGGAATGTATTCATCCGTATATCTTATGTATTGTACCCTGATGTTTATTCCGGGAAGTGTCTGTAATGTATTTGAGTCATGTCATGCCTCGATGTTCTTATCGGGAGATTCAATAATGTAAACAAGTCATGTCAAGTCATTGTGGGTAACCCTCCTATTGATAAAGGTTAAAGTCCCCGCAGTTGTGGGACCTTAGGGTTATTAGACTCTCATAGAGAAGTCGGCCCTAGTGAGATATTTTCAAGTCGGGAATTAGTATAAATAGAGAGTGAGCCTCTCAAATTATCATACACTCACTCACACTCAGTTGTAGTGCATAGCTGAGGGAGAAGAAGTAGCTGGAACTAGAAAGAAAGAGACTATTGTTATCAGGAGATCATCTTACTGTTTTTTGGTGTTTTGCTTTTGGTGTTAATTTTATCTTTGAGGAAGTTGCGGGGTTTTCTCCTTTATTGTTTCCCCGAGGAAAAACATTGTGTTCTTTGTCTCTTGTGTTTGATTGTTGTGCTTGTTATTCTCTCAATTAAATATCATAATATAATGCTAGCTTGAATGATAAAAATCTAACATGGTATCAGAGCTAACCTGAGAAGAAAACACTCTGCAGCTGCGGAAACTAGGGCTTCCTACTTTTTGGATCTCTCTCCATAGATTTTCAACAAAAGAAGGTTGGGATGACTCTCTTCTCTAGGGTGCATCTTTCTGTCGAAGCAGAATCTGATTCTAAGCATTTTCAGTTTTTGACCCGATACTACTGCCGAAAATTAAGGATTTCCACGGAATTCAAATTTTTGAGTTATCCCTGGCATAGATTGATCTCCTCGTCAAAATCAAAGTTTAGAGATCAAGATCAAAGTTTTTGGTTGGACAAAACTTCAAAAAAGTCAAACCCTAATCTGCTCCTGAACCACCTCTGTAGAATTTCAGCTCTAAATCTAGATTCAACATCTTAACCTGGTAAGATCTAAATATTTTGTATTTCCATTTGAGGTTCTCAGTTAACATGTCTCATCATACCAAGCTTGATGAAAAGCTTGAGGAAGCTGATAACTTTTGAGCCTGTAAGTATAGGATCTCCCTGGTCCTGGAAGAAAATGAGTTGGACTCCTACATCAATCAAGGATCACCTCATACCACAGGTGTCCTCCCTAAATACACCAAAAGCTATGTTTGATGCCCTGACCAAACTATTTGAAGGAAAGAACATAAACCAGAAGATGACTTTGAGGAACCAGTTGAAGAATGTGAAGATCCAGAATGCGAAGACCATACAATCATACTTCACAAGGGTCTCCCAGATTAAAAAACAACTTGAAGTAGCGGATGAAGAAGTGGAGAATGCAGAGATTGTAATGACCACCTTGAATGGTCTCCCTAGATCATAGGACTCCTTTATTCAAGGGATCTGTGCCAAAATGAAGCTAGTCAAATTTAGCAAACTATGGGAAGAATGCTCTCACAAAGAAGCTCGGATAGCAGCTCGAGAAGAAAATATGGGAAGTGAAGATCAAGCTCTCACAGTACACTCCAAGAAAAGCAAAAGAAGTTCTCATCACCCAAGAGGTAAGCACTTCCACAAAAGTAACACTAGAAAAGATTTGTCTAAAATCAAATGTTATACATGTGATGAAGTACAACACTATGCAAAAGATTGTCCTAAAAGAAAAAATAAGAAGAAGGGAAACAAGAGAAGACATCATGCTCATGCTGCAGAGGATGATGAACCTTCCATAAAGAGAATTAGACAAGAAACCGATGATTCCTCAAGTGATAAGGAATATGTTTTGATTTTCGCTCTCACGAGAAACATCACACATGGAAGCAATGATTGGATTATAGACAGTGGAGCTTCCAAACATATGACAGGATTCAAAGAATCAAGTTGTGAAACTATCAAAACATGAATCACCCCACAAGGTGAAACTTGGAGATGACTAACAGTATCTAATAAAAGGTAGTGGGGAATCCTCTTATAAGCTAGACTCTGGAAAGTCTATGACGATGAAGGATGTATTATTTGTACCAGGACTAAAAAAGAACCTCCTCTCCATATCTACATTGGATGCAAAATGCATGAGGGTTGCATTTGTAGATGGCCAAGTTATCATGTGGCAAAAGGGAAAGACTATTGATGATGCAGTAGTAATTGGGGAACAAGAAGGAGGTTTATACAAATTGAAGGGCCATCCAGAATAAGCCTTGATCCATGACATAGTAGAGCCAAATGAACTTTGGCATAGATGGCTTGCACATGTGCACTACAAAACACTACCTCTTGCAAGCAAACATGTTGAAGGACTTCCAAAAATCCAGTCAAAACATGACGGTGTTTGCAAAGGATGTGCGAAAGGAAAGAACACAAAGAAGACATTTCCAAGTAGCGAGAGCAAGGAAAAACGAATCGTGGAAATCATTCACTCCAATGTATGTGGTCTAATGTCATCCAGTTCATTAAGAGGGTATGTATACTATGTTTCTTTTATTGATGATTTTTCTAGGAAGACATGGATATACTTCTAAGAACAAAGATGAAGTATTCAACAAGTTCAAGGAATTCAAAGCCTTGATCGAGAACCACATTGAAAAGAAGATCAAGACCTTTTGATCAAATAATGGTGAAGAATTCACATCAAATGAATTCAAAGCATTATGAAAAGATTCAGGGATTAAGAGAGAGTTAACCACTCCATATAATCCACAACATAATGGGGTTGTTGAAAGGAAGAATAAAACGATCATGGAAGCAGTAAGGGCCATGCTTCATGATCAAGATCATCCCATGCATCTATGGAAAGAAGCTACCAGAATTGCAGTATATGCACAGAACTGCACCCCACACAAAGTACTTGAGAACAAGACCCCTGAAGAAGTATTCTCTAGCAAGAAACCAGAAGTAAGCCATCTCAAAATATTCGGCTGTCTAGTATACATACACATTCCGAAAGAAAAAAGGACAAAGTTAGATCGTTCAGGAAGGAAGGGTATATTTGTGGGATACTCTGAAAGCTCGAAGGATTACAAAATATACTTCCTAGGATTCAAAAATATCAACATCAGCTGGGACGTAACATTTGACGAAGACTCAGCTTACAATAAATCCAAAAAGAGACCTATTGAAGATCCTGAAGAAACAGAAGCACCCAGAATTCATGACATAACCATGAACAAAGAAATTCAAGAAGAAGATCGAGAATTAGAAGAACCTTAAGAACCTGTAGATCCACCTCAGGAGAAGAATCCTCACAAGAGGAAACCTACTTGGGTACGAGAAGCTATCCAAGGTGCTGAAAGATATGGGGCTCCAAAAGAAAATCACAGAGAAAGAAAAAGGACCAGGTCCTGCTCCGGGTATGTAGCCTTATTATGTGACTTCAACGATAAAGAACCTTCCAACTATGAAGAAGCAACATAAAGGAAAGAATGGAAGGATGCTATGATCGAAGAGTATCAATCGATCATGAATAATGATATATGGGATATTGTCCCAAGACCAAAAGGGAAGTCTGTTGTAACTTCCAAATGGATCTACAAGATCAAGCATGCTGCAGATGGTAGCATAGAGAAATATAAAGCAAGATTTGTGGCTCGTTGCTTCTCCCAGAAAGAATGAATAGATTATGAAGAAATTTTTGCACCTGTAGCCAAATACACTTCCATCAGATCAGTACTTGCTCTGGCTGCAGTAATGAAATCGAAGATACACCAGATGGATGTCAAGACTTCTTTCTTAAATGGTGTAGTGGAAGAGGAAGTGTATGTGGAGCAGCCACTTGGTTTTGAGACACATGACAGGGAATCTCATGTGTGTAAATTAAAGAAAGCCCTATATGATTTGAAACATGCACCCAGGACATGGTACGGCAGAATTGACAATTTTCTATCCAGTTTGGGCTTTACCAAGAGTAAAGAAAATTCCAACCTTTACTACAAGGTTGAATATGGTAACCCAGTGATACTCCTACTGTATGTAGATTATCTGTTTGTAACAGGTGTGGATGGGTTGATTTATAATACGAAGAGGAAGATTGCTGCCGAGTTTGAAATGAAAGACTTGGGTATGATGCACTATTTTCTAGGCATGCAGGTGTGGTAGAATGCGGATGGAATCTTCCTCGGACAAGAGAAGTATGCAATAGAGATCCTGAAGAGATTCGGGATGATGGACTACAAGGCCGTGAACACACCTATGGAATCAAAGCTGAAGCTATTGAGCGATGCTTCATCAGAATCGGTTGATGCTACAATGTATCGTCAGATGATTGGGTCCTTGATGTACTTGACAAATATGAGACTGGATATTTTCTTTGCTATGAACACCTTGAGCCAGTTCCTAACAGATCTGAGACATGTTCACTTGATTGCTGCAAAGCATATTCTGAGGTATCTGAGAGGTACAGTTGATTATGGGCTCAAGTATGAGGCGAATTAGAAGATTAACCTCGAGGGTTATGTTGATTCAAATTGGGCAGGAAATGCCATTGATAGGAAGACCACTTCAGGGTGCTGCTTTAGTATGGGATTAGGTGTGATCTCTTGGTTTAGCAGGAAATAGTCTTGTGTGGCACTGAGTACAGCTGAAACAGAGTATGTCACAACTTGTTCAGCTAGTTGTGAGGTAGTATGGTTGAGGAAGCTAATGTCTGATTTATTTGATCTCTAGCTAGATGCTACTTGTATATATTGTGACAACCAGAGTTGTGTGAAGTTTTTGAAGAACCCGATGTTCCATGACAAGTCGAACCATATCGAGATCAAATATCACTATACCAAGGACATGGTGCAGAGAGGAGCAGTGAAGCTCCAATATGTTGCAACGGACGAACAAATAGCTGATGTGTTGATGAAGCCATTGGCCAGAGTGAAGTTTGAGTACTTAAGGGAGAAGCTTGGCATTCTCCATATCGAGGTTTCCCCCAAAGGGAAGTGATGAGTCCGTGAGCGATTTTGACATGGTGAGAGGATTGGTTCCTTCCATGGTCAGATGTAAGGGCTAAGTCATTCTATCATGGTGAGAGAATTGGTTCCTTTCATGTCAGATATGAGTGTTGAGCCATTCTTATGTGACTATAGGATTGGTTCCTATATGATCAGATATAAGTGTTAAATGTCATTCTCTGAATGGAGGCACCTGGTCAGTTACCAGGAATACTTAGCCTAGAGCTGAGGGCCATTCTGATATGACTGTGGGATGTGTTTTCACATGATCAGATATAAGTGCTAAAGGCCATTCTCTAGGAGAATGGAGGCACTTGGTCAATTACCAGGAATCCTCAGCCTGGGGCTGAGGGCCATTCTGATATGACTGTGGGATTGGTTCCCACATGATCAGATGTAAGTGCAATGCCTTTCCATAGATGATAGTAGTTGTGTCCTATCATGCTAGTGGATGTGAGTGCTAAGCCTTTCCACAGATGATAGTAGTTGTGTCCTATCATGCTGGTGGATGTGAGTGCTGAGCCTTTTCACATATGTTAGTAGGTGTGTCCTACCATGTTGGTGATTGTAAGTGTTGTGCCTTTCCACAGATGGTAGTAGGTGTGTCCTACCATGCTAGTGGATGTGAGTGTCATGCCTTTTCACAGATGATAGTAGTTATGTCCTATCATGCTCGTGAATGTAAGTGTTGTGCCTTTCTGACATGGTGTTGGATGTGTTCCTATCATGGTCAGATGTGAGTGCTGGCCATTCTAACTTAAGATCAGATATAAGCGCTGAATAATACCTACATGGAGGATAGGCCTACAACCAGCATGAAAAAAGGGCTGGCTCTATAGAACTTCCTGTGATGAGAAGAATCATGAGATAGAACCTATGATGATGACCTAGTGATGATCCATATCTAGTGATGATCTAGATCCAGTGATGATGATCCAACAGTGATGACCCAGAACCAGTGATGATGTCCCTGTGATGATCTAGATCCAGTGATGATCCAGATCCAGTGATGATCTAGATCGAGTGATGATGATCCAGATCCAGTGATGATCCAGATCCAAGATGAAGATGACTTGAATTGAAGATGAAGATGAATTGAAGATGATGATGAATTGAAGATGAAGATGACTTGAAGATGAAGATGACGAGATGATCCAGTTGATATAGAGAAAAAGACCAGTGGTGACAAATCGTGTCGAGAGAATACCTTCCTAGTTAAGAGGGAGTGTTGATGTATTTGTAACTTCGGAATGTATTTATCCATATATCTTATGTATTGCACCCCGATGTTTATTCTGGGAAGTGTCTGTAATGTATTTGAGTCATGTCATGCCCCGGTGTTCCTATCGAGAGATTCAATGTAAGTTTTGTGCCTTTCTGACATGGTGTTGGATGTGTTCCTCTCATGGTAAGATGTGAGTGCTCGCCATTCTGACTTAAGGTCAGATATAAGCACTGAAGAATACCTACAGGGAGGCTAGGCCTACAACTAGCATGAAAAATGGCTGGCTCTATAGAAATTCCTGTGACAAGAAGAATCATGATATAGAACCTATGATGATGACCTAGTGATGATCCAAATCGAGTGATGATCCAGATCCAGTGATGATGATCCAGCAGTGATGATGTCCTCGTGATGATCCAGATCAAGTGATGATCTAGATCCAGTGATGATGATCCAGATCGAGTGATTATCTAGATCCAGTGATGATGATCTAGATCAAGTGATGATTTAGATCCAAGATGAATATGACTTGAAGATGAAGATGACGAGATGATCCAGTTGATACAGAGAAGAAGACCAGTGCTGACAAATTGTGTCAAGAGAATACCTTCCTAGTTAAGAGGGATTGTTAATGTATTTGTAACTTCGAAATGTATTCATCCGTATATCTTATGTATTGTACCCCGATGTTTATTCCAGAAAGTGTCTGTAATGTATTTGAGTCATTTCATGCCCCGATGTTCCTATCAAGAGATTCAATAATGTAAACAAGTCATGTCAAGTCATTGTGGCTAACCCTCCTATTGATCAAGGGTTAAAGTCCCTGAGTTGTGGGGCCCTAGGGTTATTAGACTCTCCTAGAGAAGTTGTCCCTAGTGAGTTATTGTCAAGTTGGGAATTAGTATAAATAGAGAGTGAGCCTCTCTATTTATCATACACTCACTCACACTCAGCTGTAGCACATAGCTGAGGGAGAAGAAGTAGCTGGGACTAGAAATAAAAAGACTACTACTATCAGGAGATCATCTTACTATTTTTTGGGGTTTTTCTTTTGGTGTTGATTCTATCTCTGAGGAAGTTGTGGGTTTTCTCCTTTATGGTTTCCCCGAGAAAAACATTTTGTTCGTTGTCTCTTGTGTTTGATTGTTGCGCTTGTTATTCTCTTAGTTAAAGATCCTAATATAATGCTAGCTTGAATGATAAAAATATAACAAATACCTTGGTACTTGGAAGCCAAAAATAAGATAGAATAAAGTTGCAAGCCTCTCACCTAGCAACTCCATGGGATTAAAAACTCCAGAGAAACATTAGAAGCCAGTGAATTTTAACAATGTTTGTGCAAGCTTTACCAAATTTTTGTTTTGATAAATGTCGAAGGTGTTCGACACCCTAACCAAATATTTGGAAGAAGGAATGAATTTCAATCACATTGCAATAAGAAATGCAAAAAGAGTAAAAAAATTTACGTGGCACTACAACAAAAACTCGATTTAGCATCTCTTTTTGCATCTTTTTTGCGTTTAGACCATCTTTCAGTGTATTTTACTTCATTTTTTTGACAAAATGGCGTAATTTCATGAGTTGGTGCTATTTTAGGCATTTTTTTCGTCCTATTTCTAAATTTGGTGCAAATTGTGGCGTAATTTGCACCTGGTTATGCGCCAGGTTTTGCATCAGGTTTTCAGCTTAGTTTTGCACCTAATTTTGCCCCTAGTTTGTACATCTACTCTTGTTATGCCCCCTTTTACACCCATGTTTGCCTCAACTTTTACGCCATTGTTTTCATCCACTTTTGCATCCTTTTTTACATCCACTTTTACATCCACTTCTGCTTCTTTTTTTGCATCCCTTCATGCGCCAAGTTTTGCATCAAATTTTACATCCTGTTTTGAGTCTAGTTTTGCATCTCGTTTTGTTTCATCCATTTTTCCATCCATTTTTCTGTCCACTTTTGCACCCACGTTTTCATCCATTTTTGCATCCCATTTTGCATCCATTTTTACATTTTTTTTGCATCGACTATTGCATCCACTTTTGTTGTGTCCCAATTCACACCCAATTTTGCGCTTCTTTTTGCACCCACTTTTGCTTCAACTTTTGCATCCACGTTTGCATCTTTTTTTGCATTCAATTTTACATCAGTTATTGCATCCCTTTATGCATCCATTTTTTCATCCACTTTTGCACCAGCTTTTGCATTGAATGTTAGGACTACTTTTGCATCTAGTTTTTCATCTACTTTTGTTGCATCCACTTTCGTATCCAATTTTGTATCCAATTTTACATCCATGGTTGTATCCACTTTTGCGCGAATTTTTTCATCATGTTTTGCTTCCATGATTGCATCATTTTTTGCATCCACTTTTGCATCACCTTTTGCATCCATTTTTGGTACACCCCATTATGTGCCCACTTTTGCGCCTACTTTTGTTGCATCATTTTTTGCATCCATGTTTTTATCCACTTTTGCATCCAGTTTTACACCCAGATGTTGAAGATGAAAATGAGGATAATGATTATGATATTGAGGATGGTTATGATGATGATGATAATGTTGTTGATAATGAGGAGAATGATGACAATGATGATGATGACGATGATGATGATGATGATAATGGCAATGATGACATTGCCGATGATTATGATCGCAATGAAATATGATGATGGTAATGATGACAATGACAATGATGATGAATACAATGAGAATGATGATGTTGATCATCTTAAAAAATAAGTTGTTATTTGTCAAGCATAAATTGTGTGTGTCCTCCATGACCCTTTTCCACTAATCACATATTTTGGGTAGATGTTATTTCTTATGCCAAAGGTAATAATGAATAACTGATGAAAATGTCAATAATCATGATGATGATGATGTCAAGGACAATGGCGATGATGACAACATGGATGATGATTATGCCGATGATGATGACTATTGTGATAGTCATTATGACAATGACAAAGATGACGATGATGATCATGATCATCATCATTTCCATCATCGTCATCATCACTGTCATTGTCATCTAGTTCATCATCGTCATCATTTAAAGCATATGGGATATGTTTACCATTTAAAGCATGCATAACAAGTAGGATTATTCTAAAACACCCCACCAAAGTACAAAATTCAAACCACAAGGGAAACATAATATTGAAATTGTTGCAATTTTCTTTCTCCCAAGAAAACATGCTTCATTTTAGGGAATTATGTTAAAATCCATACATTCATAGTCCTTCCATACCATACTTGTAATAAATGTAAATATAATACTTAACCAAATTTATAAAATAGGTAAATATTTTATAAACACCCTTATGATATATAAACTTCTTTCACCTTAATAATGGTAAAATATGTAAATATAATAATAATATATAATTAATATAAATATGTTACAATACTTCATATGTTAAAAGATTTAATATAAATAAATATATATAGTTCATATGGTATGTGATTTAATATAATTAAATATATACACATATTATTTACTTATACATTATACAAATTAAAATATAGATTAAAACCTATGAAGTTTCATAGGGAGGTGAAGCAAAACATGAAGGAGTTTTCAAATATAGATCTATGTACAACTACCCATTTCCCAAAGGGGCTTCTTCTAAATCAATCTATGGATTCGAGGTTATGAGTATTAGTTTGGTTTGTCTGGTCCATCCCCAATTCGGCCATGAGAGGACTTAATTCAGTCATGAGAGGATTTAATATTATTCCGCCCATGAGGACTTCTTAGGGTGCCCAGTTGGCAACGTGGGTGTCTTGATTCTCTAGCCAGGCTGTTCAAATCCTGTTTTTTTGGGATGGATCAAAGTAAACTAGGAGATCTACCGATTTTGATGCCTCTACTGTCTCTTTCTTAGATGTTTCTCTCTTAGATACTATATAATATATACCTATCCAGGTGGTGCTACTGATGCTAATTCACCAAAATTTAGATCGCTATCTCGCGATTGTATTTTGTATTACTACATATTGGCATTTACAACTATGTTTTATGAGATAGATTCACACAGATGGACTAATTAGGAATAGATAGGATAAGACCCAGCCAAGAAACCTAATATGAGGAGCCATACCTCAAACTCTACGAGGGTACATAATTTACAAGGACAAGGGGCCAAATACATACGATCATTGGATGGTGAGAACGAACCGGGTGAGCCTGCTCTGTTATAGGGACTAACGGATTAGGCGCACAACACTGCGAAGATTTGGATTTATAACAAGCAGCTCTCAAACCTCCTATTACTCAAGTACCTATCATGATAATGCTTTCTGATGGAGCCTCTGGATGACCTCCCAGCTTCTAGCTTCCAAATTTTGTTAAAAAAATCAGTGCATTTTCCTTCAATAGGATCACTGAAGATGGAGACAATTTGGAATTGAATCAAAATAACGAAGATGGAAAGAATTGGGTATTGAATCAACTCATGTGTCTTCTTTATAATTTTATGTCAGGTAGCGTGATTTATAAGAACAAATGCAAAGGATTATCCATCGTTGTTGTATTTTCCTATTTCTCTATTACGCCCTGTGTAGAATCTTCTATGACCATATTTTGCTTATAGGCTAAATGCAAATGTTATGGCCTAAGGATATGTCTTTTGACCTTTCCATTGCTCAAGTTACAAAAAATATCCATGGTTAACCAAAATTCATAAAAGAGGCACTATATCTTTCTCACATGCCAATATTCCCTTTATAGGGCTTTGTGGTGGCTTAAGGCCCCACACATAGTTCATGAGCCCTAAGGAAAAAAAATTTGGCCCAATAACTCTTTTCACATCAAATCATGGCCAAGGGACTAAAAGCCATACTTGGTGTGTCAAACCTCAAAACGACCGACATATCTTACTCATTGGCTAAATATTATCTATGTAGTATATAGGGCCTTTGAGGTCATCTAGGGAATCACACATGACCCATGAGCCCCTTACCCTTACATATTATGTTTTGACTTCATAATATGGCCCAATCAATGATAATTATTGTTGGTCGCACAGAGCTTGAAATGACCATTTCTTACTTGTAAGCCAAATATTTCCCACACAGAGATGACATTATAGACTAGGGCCCATGACAACACATCAGACATGCCGTTATGGTGAAAAAATACATACATCAATCGATTTCTTTGCTAATTTTCTTAAATCTATTTTGTTAAATTTTTACCTTTTTTTTCTCATTAGTTTTAAAAATAAAAGAAAATACAACTTTAAGAAGAAGAGATGAAAACCTATGTGGTTGGGAGGGAGGGGATTAAACTCCATATTGGTTATATATAAACACGCCAAAGAAGAAATTATATATCAATGGGAGGGTGGAGATGTTAAATCTTGAGATATAAATGGCTTGGGTCGATATATATGGGTTGGGTCGAGATTGAGCAGATCGTCAAAATTGTTAAACTCCATTGCAATCTTAGCTTGCAATTGGTGTTCCATTCTTTATTCTATTGATTGCGGCCAGCTGATTCAATAGTGAGCCCATTCCTCCATTTTCCAAGGAGCCACGAAAATTTTGGGATTGAAATGCACTATATCTGACTTGATTGGGTTTGGGATATTTGTGTATAGATTCCACAATATTTACTAAGTTGTTGTATTTGCAATAAAGGTGTGGAAGTTTTTAAAAACAATTTTAGACATGGTCATAAGAGTGTCTCTAACAATGTCGATGTCTCATGGGAATCTCAAAGAAGAAAACCAGGTAGTTTCATTACTAGTAATTCATTCAAAACATAATTATGAAATTTACATCACATGGTCATTTATTTAAGCCAACCTGGCTTGCCACCTGTCATAATAACCATGCATATCTAAAATTTATAAACAAATCGGATCTTTTTTAATATGAAACCTATACAAAAAAATTATTATTAAATTACCCTTGTAGTTTATTTTATTAAAAGGTATAAAACAGGATAAAAAAGGGTGGAATGTGATGCTCTTAATAATGTGAAAATCAAATAAATACTACCCATCAAAGAAAACCAATAAAACTTGTTATTTTATTCATATAAAGTAAATATATTTACATTATATAACCCTTTCCATATCATAGAATATCCCTAGGAGGCATGGCCAACATATCCTCCATCGTGAGCCCATTCCTCCATTTTCCAAGGAGCCACGAAAATATTGCCACTGTAAAATATTAATCGACAATTTAATAGGTAACCAATTGTTAGAGGCATTAACACTATTGTGGCATCTGGGAATCAATGGTGTTATGGAAATTGTGGATGAGGAGGACTAGGAGGGTATATTTCTTGTTCAAGGTATGCTAGAAAGGAATAATAAAAGGGTTATGTTTGCTATTGCATCAGGGTTTTACGACATGGCACCTGCTAAAAGATGAGGAGGAAAAATAGCTGCTTGTAGACAATGGAGGATCCTACTGCCTGCAGACAATGGAGGCTCGAAGATATTGTGCTCACCAAGGTCAAGGGATTTTCAGCATGGCCCGTTAAGGTACGCCAATCTATTTTTCATCCCCATTTGTTTGTCCTCATTTGATGTATGTGATGCATGTTGTTGTTGTTATTTTCATTTGCCACATAAAATTATATACTTCTTGTGCCCTATTTTAATACTCGATTGTCGTCCAAGGGTTTGTGTGAGTGTTTACAAATTTTCATACAGTTTCATTTTCACTGCGCTGATTGTAATGGCTATCGACAATATTTTTCGATTTTCCAATATGTGCCAATATTTTCTTCTTAGTTAGAAACCTTGCACGAGAAATCAAACCCTATATCAGATATTAGTGTTTAAACCCAAGCGATGGATGCAAGTTTTTGTTTTTTTAAGGTGGAAATTGCCTTCTGTCTAGCTCCAAGAGGATTACAATTGGACCAAATTTGTCAGGCCCATAAGCATCCTGTTTTTACCAATACGATGTCCCTTAAAAATATGAATTAGTAATTACAACTATTTTTCATTTGGCTAAGTCCATACTTCTTATGTCATAATCACCCAGGACTTGCACCTGGAATTTAACCTGGCGAGTAGACTGATATTCCACTGCTAAAATACAACAAAGTAGAAATGTCAAAAGCATCTGTTAACAAAAAAAATTTGCAAGTGTCAGATGAGATACATAACTAAATTGAGAAACCATCAAATATCAATTGATGGATCATCTCTGACTTCAAAATTATGGAGCATTTTGAAAAGATCTGAAAATGTATCAGTCAATTGACGTATCGTAATCATTTCACTTCAATTTCACTTGACAAATCGGTGCATCCTACATAACTAGCGGTAATCTTGGCAATGATGAGAACCACCTTCAAAATACCACTCTCTGCACTAGTTCTTCAGGAGGATGAGACCATCCACAGAAGCCAATCAAAATGATCATGACTTCCTTTACAATGATGGCATATAAGGCTACGGCCTTAATATTCTAAATTAGTAATCACGTATCTCTGGTAGTAAGCATTATACAAGGGAAGGGTAGCTACACAGAAGTTTGATTATAAAAATTAAGATAGATCCTGAAAAGTGCCTGGCTCTCATTGTAACTATTCAGTTATGTAGAAGTTTTCCTTACCCGGACATGCAAGACATTTGTTCATGGTGTTCCAGAAAGTACAGAACACACATAGTACCCAAAGAAGTTGCATGATATGACTCAGCAAGATCATATATACTTGCAAAATTATCTAAAGTAAGGTCCTAAATAGAAAACACGGATCTCAGTGTTGAGGCTGGACAATATCATAACAAAAAGGAAAAACTGCAATGAAATAAAAGAATACATGTGCAATAGAATATAATAGGAATGAATCCTTTGTGATTTCCATAAGAAACACATAGAAGAAACCATAAGAATTACCTCATCATTAGTTCAAATAATGCCCATGTTATATTTGGAATTCCAATATCCTTTGCCTCTTTTTCCTGTTGAAGGATCACAAATTTATCCCCAAACAATTTCTAGTTATTGTTTGAAGCCACAGTGCACTTAACATGTTTGACAATATCAAATTCTAGGGTAAACAATGCAGTCTACAATAACTACAAATTATATAAGTTGAATTTTATAGGAATCAGAAAATGAGAGACAAGCCATATTAAGATAACCACTTGTATCCCATTTCAAAACAAAATGACACTCATACCCTGTAGCCACCATCAAACATAGCATGAAATGCATCTGAAGATGACAGAAGTGCAATCATGTGGGAATAAAATCACCTACCTGTATTTAAGCACCATATTGTTTTCATTTGTTAGAGTAATGATATGTCATTTTCAATAATGTTTTCCTTCCTCAAGGCTTGTATCTATTTTCTTGCTATTTTTCAGAATATTACACAAAGCTACAATTTTGGCATTGCCCTTTCTTTGGTTCCCAGCAAGGAAGATTATTTTCGGTTATCCTTTTATAGCATGGCTACCACTTTCCACTTCCAATTGGAGGAGATTGATATTACAATGGCTTACATGTACATGAGGTTTCCTTTCTCAAGGCCTTGGTTCAATTTGATACATGCTTTCTAGTGCCAACCTAACAAGGGACACAGTTACCTTGCTCAATTTGAAAGATGTCGCTTCTTTATGCACTTCTAGGATTTCTTGTCTAAGATGTGCCTCTTGGACATTATCATAATGGTACCAGGAGCTTGGGAACATTAATACAATTTTTCAGGGGCATGGGAATGCAATTATTGGAGTTTCCTCATTGGGAGTTTGTACAAGATTTGTACTAAGCTGAGAACGCTTCAACCCAAAATTTGGTAGGTTATCTAATGATTTAATGTGCCAAAATGACCCACTAAAACGTTAAATGCTAAAATATTATAGGATAAAAATCCTAAAATAATCCTATAATTAAACCCCTCTTCAATAATAGACAAGCAAGTCACTCTTGGTGCCTTCTTTGGTTTGTTTGAGTGAACAACACTGCCTGTGACAGAGGTAAGCCATGGATTCTAAGTTTTAAGCTTGACTCCATGGTTGTGACTTGAGAGAGGTGGCTTGAGGGCTGAGGTTAGTGAGAAAGGCAGCTTTAGATGGGTTTACAAACCATCTCTTGAGCTTGATTCAGTCTGCCCTTCTTTTAACCTCTTCTAACTCAAATTTTCTGTCACATGTCACTAGCTGACTGTGGCTTATTCTCATCATCAAGTTGTAAGTTAAGGTTTCAATCCATCAATATGCACTTGGATTCTCTCTCTACAGTAATACTACAACCCAACAAACTTTAGGTTTTGTATCCCATCAATGCATATTATAGGTTCTGTGTTCCACTCAACATCACAATGAACAACAAGAGTTCTTTTCTGTTTGCCTAAAATGCTCCTCGGTTCTTTTGTGAAGAGCAATAACACTAGTTCTTCAACTCATGAATTTTGGGTTTCTTTACTAGACTCCCACTAAACATCCTCTGGGCTCGAATCCTCACTCATAAATTTATTCACCATGCCTCTAAGTCACGATCATGGATGCAGGGGATTTCCTCTGTGCTTTGGACTTGGTTCAATTTCTACTTCATATCATGCCCAAAGCCTCTAGATTGGCACTATATTTTGTTTGGATATATTTTGTGTCTTTGACCTCTGACGTTTCTATAGGTAATCGATTTCATCCAATAACCCAACAACAATGCTTCACATACAGCGGATTTGCAACAAATTATAGGTTGACACTTGGGACAGTCGAATAATCCCCAACCTTTCACTTAGACTCCTTGACAAACCAACTGTTCTTCAATCGGATTATAGTTTATACTTCTTACCATAGCTTGCTAAACTTGGTGGCTTTGTCACACTTCAGCTTTCTAACAAACTTATATATAGGCTTAGAGTACTCTTAATCCATTAAGATTTCAAGCTTTGAGCTTTGGAAACTCAGATGGCTCAAAATGGCAACAGATGTAAGTTATCCCCCTTTTTATCAAATATATTGTTTCTCTAAATTAAAATTTTTAATTTAGATTGTTGTCTTTTATTGTCTTCGACTTACTATTATTATGCTTGGGACTTTATGTGACTTTTACGTCTCTTACTCTGATAACTGGAGTCTTACTTAGAACCACCAACATGGTGTTAAAAAAGAATCCAACAATTGAGTAATAAAAAGACAGCATACAAAAAAAATCCAGGTGGTGACCAAGCCTATATACATCCCTTCTCAACACTTGCTCACCATTGCCACTAGCAACCTTGGCTTTAAACATGGAAATATGACTCAAACCAATATCATGCCCTTTACAAACCTAGATGTCTTCATGATGTGTTACATCACCACCACTCATTATGCAGTTAAAGCCAGCAAATATATCCTCACTGATGTTTATCACTCTGGAAGCTTTACTCATGCCTCCAGGAGCTAAAAACCACAAGCGATCAAACACATCTGGGTGGCCATAGTGCATCCTTATATTTAAAGGATTTGCAAGTACACGTTGCCCAATCGTCATGAAACCCATCTCTTGAGTAGACATGAACCAAGCAAGGGAAGATACTGAGCCTGTGAATAAATTTTCGCGAACTCCTAATATTGTAGGATTTCGAAGACCATAAAATTTTGTGCACTCTTGCAAAAAATTTCACATTTTGAGTGCCTCTTCGAAGTAATTTTCTTGATTCATATCAATTGTCTGTAATACATCACTGCTTGTGAAAATTAGAGCATGGTATTCATTCTCAGGTTTCCCTTCACTAAGTTTCACTGGCCCAAGGAGCCTCACCCTGTAGACCTCCACCTCCTTTTGCAGTTCTACAGAGTAATACTCTACTTCTCTCCCATTTGTGACCATATCAACATAGGCAATCTGAAGAGATTCATAGTTCTTCATCAAATACAAGATATCCTTAGCATGATGATCTTTCCTAGCCTTTTGAGCACCATAAATATGACAGATGACAACATAAGTAAATTGCATGAGAGCTTTGGCATCTTCATTGCTTTTGAGTAGAATATCTACTCCACATCTTTCAGTGTTCAGGTGTGATCTTGAAGTCAAATCCCAATTGTGATTCTCACCTTCCTTGGGTCTCAATGTTGGAGTAGTAAGTGCTTGAAAGCCTCTCTGAATGGACATCTCTAATGCTAAATCAAGAGAAGCCAACATTTTGAGAGCCTTGTAATAGTACATCATCCCCTTTACAGTACGAACCAATGTTTGTCCTCTATATGAAGCCCACAACCTCAGTTCCACCACTTTATCAGTCTATATTTATTCAATATTTTTCAATCCCTGACCACGCATCCGCTCAATGAAATTCAACCAATCATCGGGATATATCTTCTAGAGATAGAATATGATTGAAACACCATTTTCATTCTTAGTACGGAGTTGTTCTCTGTTGTACATAACATCTTCATCATAGTAATAAGTCAAAACACTGAATGAGATGATCTTCTCAACCTACATAGCACGGGGCATGTTCATGAAGAAATAATTGCTGAAGAAAGCAATCCTACGCCTTCCCTCCAAATTTTTTGGAACATGATGCATCGAATTCCTTGTGGTTAGAATGGTTTGCAGTCATCTTAACTGTCGATAAAAGAGGTGGTCTTCTATATTAGGTAATTCTAAAGTGTCATAAAACAATATCTTGTTACCAGTCCTTATAGAAACCAATCCATCTTGCCTTAATTGTGCAATTATCCGCCTTTCTTTAGGAAAATCTCTTACAACAATGTCATAGAGATTTTGCAAGGCATCAACTACAATTTGTTGGCCCTTGTCAGGTTCTTTGGTCTTGAAAAGTAAGTTGCCACCTTTTATTTATGTTTGTAATGTTTTAGGCAATTTGGGGTGTTTTATTGTTGGTTTCATGTATGAAATTCCCCTAGATCCTCCTTCAAACTGCCCATAAATATTAAGTTAGGGTTTTACTGCCATTTCACCCATGAAACACTTGGCTTTGCTGCTGTTGTGATATTATTCATGACCATAAGTGTCTAAGATGCACCCAGATTTATGAATTAGTGTGGTTACATGGTGTTTTTTATTTGAAAGAATGCCCAGGTTCATTTTTTGAGGCTGTTATGGGGATAAGACATACCCAGAACTGCCCATGAGGCCAATTCAACCCAAAGGACTTTGTATGAAAGAAATAAATAGTTGCTTACATGCGAGTTGTTGAACCACAAGCTAGCACACATTAGCTTTCATTCACATTAGGAATGAGAATGCATAACAAATGTTCTATTTTGAATGTTACATATTAAAAATATTATTTGTATTTATTGTATTGAAAGAATGTAGATTGTGTCACTCAAGGCAAGGGGTGATGAAAGTTGGATTAACTTGTGGGAGGATGCCATTTCCTAAAGTGTTGGCCTTTTTTGGGGGATATGACACTAGATTGCTTCTTTATGTTGCAAACACAGTAAATCTATCAAGGAGGAGATAAAATATGTATCCTATCTTTAGCAAGACAATCCCTATGCTATTGAGAATCCAACTTATACAACTAAACTTCAACATTTCCTTAAGGTGGATGAACCACTATTCTTGAGTGACCCAACTTAGAGTTTGCTTGGATTGATTGAAAACTAGAGATAGGTCAACTAAATCTTTCTTCAAATCCTTGGCCACCAAGGAGGTTGGAGAAAAGATCCATGGACTCAAAAGTATGGGAGTTTTAAATCTAAATCGCTATAAACTACAAATTCATGTGAGAATACTGAAAGACTCTCATATTATATAGAGAAACTGGTAAAAGTTTGAGGTATAGATTAGCTCTGGGAGAGACATTTGTACTGAATGTCTTTGAATATTGGACAATCTCTCTTAAAGATGGAAGCCAATATTAAAATCCTTGAAAGGTTCTCTGCGTATTAAATTTCTTATACACTTACTTCATAATGGTCCATATCTCCCAAGTGGTGGAAACAAAATGAGAAGTAGTTGGAGTACAAAGGTATGGTATTTGCATTGGTTAGGGTCTTAATTCAAATCATTGAGAGTATGTAAGAGGAATGAACATGGCAGGATCGTAAGAGATATCATAGGTAATCAGTGACTGCAAAGCCCCTTTTTCTTTTACTACTGGCCCCTACAGTTACACACCTTCATAAAGGCATTCAAGCAATACCCACCTTCAACACTTTTCAATATCATGTTTGACGAAATAATCAGCCTTAAACCTACCATATATGGTTTATTTGTCCTGTGTTTTATGACTTCCAAATACTATAGACATATCTCCAAGAAAAGCTCAGCCAATGAATTGAGTTCCATACTCTGCCATTCAGAGATAAATACAATGATCATCAAGGAAGATTAACTAAAAGACATAGTCCATGCCTCAAAAATTAAGACCATGGTTAAGGACAATGTTGTTCTAGGGATCTTAAATATTGATGATGAAAATTAGAAGGATTGGGTCCATAACAAGTTTTTCTTGTATTTGAATACAATGAATCCAACTATATGGTTTCAGTTAAAGGAGTCTTGATGTTAGTTCAATCAACTAGCTAGGAAAAAGTGCTTACTTTTAGTTACAGGTTAGATGAGTCATATTAGTACAAAGCAACCACACTCTTGCATTTTCTACAATTTAGTAAATTATGGACCATTATAAGATCACATTTAAGAGCGAATATAAAAATATGCCTCACTTATAGTCATGTTATAAAGAAGTATGCTCAATTGTTGTAAATTAAAATCCACACTACTCTCTGCGTTTAAAATTAAGTTTTTTATAAAGTTGCACTACAAGGTAGTAGAGTATTCCCTTGGAAGGATACCTGGAAATAGGGATCTAGATTAAAATTGGAACTGATACTTTTTTTATATTAAAACACCAATTCTCGTTGATCTGATGGCTATTTTTCATTTCAATTAGATTTCATAGATAGTTCAAAACCTTTTGTGACAATTTGAGATAGTATGAAATTTGATTGCACATGTTTGTTAATTTATGCACAGACAAGCTACTACCAATAAGGATTTCTGACTGATTATGTTGCCAACCACTGAGCAATATATTGTTTTTATTCCTCCTAAATGTCCATCCAACAAAATAAAGTTTGCATGATGGAATATTAAGTACTGATGCTGCAGATTTGGATATGCAACAATATTTTCTTCTGTTGAATAAAATATTAAATCTAAATGTATGCTATTGCCAATTGGTGAAGCGAGTCAACCGAAGCTAGTGCGGTAAATTGGATAACCAGCAAGGTTTGAACTTTAGTTTAAGTTGCATGCTTGATGAGTCATAATAGTAAATAGCATCTAGTCTCTTGTATTTTCCACAAAGCTTAGGTATGATCTTTCAGGGCCTTACACAAGCAAAGCTCCAGAAGTCTAGGACCTTACCTGAGGAAAAACCTTGGATAATACCATTGCATATTCTTCATTATATATCCTTAGAAGTTAGAATAGAACACAAAATTTAATATCATTAGAGGAAATTTCACCTCAAAATGGGCCTCCTAAAAAAAATTAATAAAATAATAGTTAAAATAATAAAATAATATTTATTAATTTTGGAGGAAGAAAAGAAAAAACTATTTTTTTGTTTGTATTTTCGACATATCTCCCCGTGTTTTTACTCAAATTTCGATCGGGAGAGCTTGTTGGATGAGGAATTAAATTCCGCATCCAATGAGTACCCACTCGGCATACTTTTGATGGACCCCACCACCCCAAAAATAAAAAAATACTTGAAAAAATGTGATGATGATGTCATCATCACATTTTTTCAGGTATTTCTTGTTTTTCGGGTAGCGAGGTCCGTCAAAAGTATGCCAAGCAGGTACTCGTTTGATGCAGAATTTAATTATGCATCCAATGAGCTCTCCCAATCGAAATTTGAGTAAAAACACAGGGAGATATGTCGAAAATACAAACAAAAAAGTAGTTTTTTTTATGATACCTATCCCCAAATTTATATTAAAAAAGTGTTTAAGACCGATACTGTATTTCAAATTTAAAGCAATTTCATTGGCTAACACATGATGACATGGAATTTCAGTTAAAGTTAAAAGGCCCATTTTGAGTTGAAATTTCCTCAAATGTGCATTTTATAGTGTTATCATGAAGCACTCAATTTGGAATTTAAAAGGCAGAGAACTCTTTGTTGTTGAACATTAAACTTGTTCTTCGAAGACTGTCTACATATTGGAGAATGCTTGAGAGGACATTGGGAAATGGGATCCAAACTAAAATTGGGATTAATTATAAATATATCTAAAGTTCCTTTACTTCAGGTTCTGAAGGTTGAGATCAAAATCCACCTTGACAATTTGGAAAAGGAGAGAATTTGAAATTGCTGGTGTTTATGCATAGACAATAGGTTTAAAAAAATGTCACTTTCTCACTAGTGCTGAAGCTAACAACAAAGCAATATATCCTTATTTTGTCTCCAAAATGTCCATCCAATAGAAGTAGGTTTGCAAGACTAAAACCATGAGATTTTGCCTAATCAACAGAACCATCCACCCATGGCATGTTACCAATAGAGAAGCCATAGGTTACAAGTTCAAATATGGTTTTGTCCTTCAAGGTTAGAAGCCATTATTGTTAGGATTTATTAATACCTTGTCTTTGCCTACTTTTATTACATCTTGTCGAGATTTGTCAACCAAAGCTAGTGCAGTAAATTGGATAACCAGCAAGGTTTAAACTTTAGTTTAAGTTGCATGCTTGATGAGTCATAATAGTAAATAGCATCTAGTCTCTTGTATTTGCCACAAAGCTCAGGTACGATCTTTCAGGGCCTTACACACGTCGAGCTCCGTAAGTCTAGGACCTTACCTGAGCAAAAATCTTGGATAATACCATTGCATATTCTTCATTATATATCCTTAGAATAGAATACAACATTTAATATGCATTTGATAGTGTTATCATGAAGCACTCAATTTGGAATTTAAAAGGCAGAGAACTCTTTGTTGTTGAACACTAAACTTTTTCTTCGAAGGCTGTATACATATTGGAGTATGATTGAGAGGACATTGGGAAATGCGATCCAAATTAAAATTGGGATTAATTATAAATATATCTAAAGTTCCTTTACTTCGGGATGTTAGGTTGAGATCAAAATATACCTTGACAATTTAAGCAAGGAGAGATCTGAAGGTTGAGATATGAAGGTGAGATCAAAATCCACATGTTCCCACAACAAAACTTAATGGCTAATGATCAAGATGACCCCATAACTTGTTCATTTAGCCTATCTCAAAAATGGTGATTTTGTGAAACTAGTCATTTACATGTTTGTGTTAAATGATATTCACCTCTAACCACAGTTGCATGTATGAAATGCTCAACCCCAAATCCATCAAAATAGAGGAAATACCACCATCTTCTAGTGGCTCTTGCAAATACATTTACCCAATGTTGGTTCTCACCTTTGTGTGTCGAAAACACCTTTAAAGTGAACCACACATGATCCATGTGCATGGTAAGCCCATGATTATAGTATTATAAATGACTTAGCTACATCTACCATCACCATGTCTCATGTAACATGAAGCCATTTCAGATCTAAAACTTGATGTCTCATGTAACATGTCCAACTGTAATTTTCAATAAGGAAAGGTTTTTTCTTACGTAAAGAAATATAGTATGCATATCAAGTAGAAAAATCGTCTCATTTTATGAGGAATAATATGTATGCTTGGGAATAATGTTTTATCTGTCTTCATGCTTCTAGGATTAGGTTAGCATTATATGTTTTTTCTTTGTAATCTTCCTATTAGATTTGTTTGAAACAATATTGTTCTTACCATTTTAAAAGATGTGGCTACTACTATGTCTTAAACTAAAGAAGAAGATGGTTTAATAAAGGCTTAATAATTTGACCTCATATATGCGAAGTATTGTTAGTTGTATATCATTATTCTAGACAATCCTCAACACCCTTCTCACAAACCATCCATACCAAGGGCATCTCACGCTATTGATGACATTATAGGTTTAGTAACTCACGTTGTAATCATTTTGGGTACATGTCACCTCCAAGTCTATGGTCTTTATGGTAGCTATTATGGATGGGTCAACAAATCCCATGGAACATCCATTATCCTAAGTCTATTCCAATTCACTTTACAATGAACAATACGAATCCAATACTTCATACACAACCCCCACCCTCCCACTACTTATGGAGGGCCACCTCTCCTAACTAGTATTCCCCCTACCCTTAAGGTGCACCTCAAAATACTCCATCTTATTAGGGATTGTTAATCCTTAATAATGTTGTGTCCTTTGCCAATATCAATTTATTTCATCTTTATCATCATCAATGGGTTAGGATTTTGTTCAACAATACCAATAACCTTACCAAATTCCTAAAAAAAAATTAAAGAAAGTCAAGAATAAGAACAGTAAAAGTAATCCCAATGACCCAAACCTGACTTGGCGACAACGATGAAATCAACCTAACCAATGAAATAATGATAAGGGAACTAAAACCTAAGTAAGAAAAGAAAGAACACTAATATCAAGACAAACTTTCCTTGTGGTCTTTATGGGGTTCAAGGACATTGTACACATCATTGTATATAGCACATGAGATTAAGTGTATGTGCACTCCCAAACCTATCAAAAGAGAATGTTCCACCACATGGAAACTATAAACTGCAGCAACCCATCATTCTATAGAACCTGTTGCCACAACAAAACTTAATGGCTAATGATCAAGATCACCCCATAACTTGTTCATTTAACCTATCTCAAAAATGGTGATTTTGTGAAACTAGTCATTTACATGCTTGTGTTAAATGATATTCACCTCTAAACACAGCTGCATGTATGAAATTCTTAACCCTAGATCCATCAAAATAGAGGAAATACCACCATATTCTAGTCTCTCTTGCAATTACTTTCACCCAATGTCGGTCCTCACCCTTGTGTGCCTAAAACACCTTTAAAGTGAACCACACATGATCCATGTGCATGGTAAGCCCATAATTATAGTATTATAAATGACTTAGCTACATCTCCCATCACCATGTCTCATGTAACATGAATCCATTCTAGATCTAAAACTTGATGTCTCATGTAACATGTCCAACTGTAATTTTCAATTGTCCTTCAAAATTCTATATTTTCAAGGATACTTGGTTTGAAGAGATTTGTAAATGTTTATGGGAAGGGGGCATCAAATACCAAGAAGTTCCATCTAATTAAATGAAATGTAGTTAGGGCTCTATAACCCCCCCTTATTTTTCATGGGGTGTCCACCTAGGTTTTCATGATGGTTTCTGGGTTGATTTCTGATTTTTTTGGGTAGGTCTAAAGCATGATTTGACGTGGATTTGACCTTGTATTAGTTGTATAATGAATTCTGGGCTAATTCCTAGGCTTTCTAGGCAGGAGCAAGGGCAGGAGCAACAACCCGAGATGCAATGGAGTTAAATATGGGTACATTGTAGTAGTTCTTGGCACAATTTTGTTATCAAATAGCAACCAATCTTGAAAATGGGTGTGTTCTAAAGCAACAGCTTTAAAACATCAACCTTGGGCGTTATTTGGACTGCCTTAACCCTTCATAACAGCAGCAAGAGAGGCTTGAATTCAAGTTTGGGATTATTCTAAACAACTCTGGCCCTGCATGTATGTGGAATCAGTAGCAAAACCAAGTTTTGGTGAGTTCAAGGCAGTTCTGAAGCATAAACAGTGGTAAAAAACATCATTTTTGAGATCTGTGTTGTTTTAGGCTAATTCTGTGTGGTTTGTGGCTTACACCGTCACTTAAAACATGTCTATATTGAAGTATGAGCATGAAAACAACACTAAAGAGGCTGTGAATTCAATTATGGGTAGTCTTTTGAGGGTAGTGCAAACCCTTGATTTAGCATTTTTAGGCATTTTGGGCATAAAAACAGCCCTCATCTCATATTCTGGGCAGGGTATAAGGCAAATTATTCAAACAGTACCATCCATGGTTTCTTTGTATCATGTTTTATGACTTCCAAATACTAAAGACATATATCCAAGAAAACCTCAACCAATGAATAGGGTTCCAAACTCTGCCATTTAGAGGTAAATACAACAATCATCAAGGAAGATTGGCTGAAATATATAGTCCATGCCTCAAAAAGTAACACCATGGTTAAGGACAGTGTTGTTCTAGGGATCTTAACTACTAATGATGAAAATTAGAAGGATTGGGTCCACAACAAGTTTTCTTGTATTTGAATATAATGAATCCAACTATATTATTTTAGTTAAAAAGTATTGATGTTAGCATGCACCTTTTAGGGACACCCCCCCTGAGATTGGAAAAACACCAGTCCAAACGAAAAGACATCTAGTGGTGATAGGGTTAGGTGGTCTATAATTTTTAGGCTGTTCTGCTGTTGCAGAGTTGCGTGATAACATGAATAAATCTAGCTTTATCTCTTGGTTTGAACCTACCTGTCACCATAGTTAATGACCATGAAGTAAAAACTTAGGGCTTTGGGGGTGGAAGCTACTAGGTTAATCTATTAGCATCTTGAATCTCTCGGGTGCTCTATAATTGTTTGCTGGTATTTTATAGTGGATCTCTTTAGCTTTTTGGTTCATCTTTGTGGGTAGAGTCTAAACATCCAACTCAACATTCAGAAAATATTAGTAGTATTCTACAATGTTAAAATCACTCAATTGGATGATGGATTCTATGCTTCAATTTTGTGACGTTTACTTTCAAAGTGGAAAAGAAGGAAATATTATAGGACTTGCATTGAAAAATTGTGTATATTCATTTCCTAGAAAATAAAGTGGATTGGATTAACTGCATAAATAGATACCTGTTACAAAATAAAAAACACAAGGAGTGAGCCACTAGACAAGGCTTAAATAACTTATCCTTGCTTGTCTGATTTTGTGCAATGCAATTGTTTTGCAACATCATCGATGCTAATGCCATACTCATTGTTGCTTTTAGATCATCTATATTTTGAAGGACATTGGTGTGTGAGGGAGGTGCGTACATACATATGCATGAAATATATATTGCAAAAACGTAAAACTTCTACAAATCGGAAATAAAATTTGTGTATAATATAAAAAACATAAAACATAAAACATGTGATATGATCTATAAAAATAAACTTAATACCATTCAAACAACATTACTTTGCAATTTATATGAAGGGTACATAGTTGTGGGGGGTATAAATTTGAGGAACATTAGTAGGCTTACATTCTATATTTTGGCACTAGACGCACAATTTGGATCTCTATAATAGTTTGGCAAGCAATAGAAATAACAAATCAAACCTTTGTACAGCTACATGACATAAATTATATAGAATGAATTTCTATATCAGCTAGTTGGCATGAAATACGTAGGTCAGATTATTAGGATAACTTCCTGACATATTCATTTAATAGATCACATGGCATGGAAATTGCTTAATTCAATCAGATTGTTGGGCATCGAGGATGTAGATCAGTCCTTCAATTAAGAATATGAGGCATGGGATTATACTGTTCAAATCATAATTTCAGATTGTTTTGAGGGCACTCTCAAGTTTAGTTGTGGGTCCCTTCTTGCACCCGTCATGTGTACCCTGGAATGGGGAGGTGTGTTGCTATGATAGGGAGATGCTCTAGTACTATTTTTAAAATGTTTCCTCAGATTTAATTATGCATGCTTGTTAAAATCTATAGCTTGATTTAAAGAACTCGCACAATTCTTTTATCACAGTTTCTTGCTTTCTAGAATTACTCCTATCTGTCATGTTTTATTTATAAAATAGAAATAGTTTTGAAATAGTTTTATTTAACTATCATAATAATCATGGGATATGGATCAGATTAAATATTTATTTGATTAGTTGTTCTCTTGTGGTATAGCTCGAAGGATTTGTCAAAACATTGACTGCTACTGGTGACTATGAAAAGATATCGACAATAATCCATGTGCTGACGCATGAATTTGCTTCCTCCCCTCAAGCAAACCATCAAAACGTATGTGATACAGAGCTGTCATTACCTTGAATATCCATCTAAATCTTATAACAAGTTGATATTGTTTTCTTACTACGGTCAGTGCAAGAAGATGAGGGACCTTTAAGATGCAATCCTAGTTTTCAAAAACAAGATCATGTTACCAAAAAATACATCAACCCAAGCCTGACATAGCACTTGGTATGGTTCAACCCGAGCCTGACATGTCATGGAACATGTAGGATAGGAATCCATATCGCGTACGCGTTATATAGATACAAAATGCGCTCGCGATATGTAGCTATAAAACGCATACGCGATTTGCAAATCATAAAAAAAAAATTAAATACACAGTCCCGAACCCGCGACCCATTCTCACAATCAAGAACGCGAATTCGAAGGGCCATTGGAGTGTTTTGGAGTGATACCATTGCTTGGGATTGTTGTAGGAGCTAATTCAGGTTGAGGGGAGGAGATTTCACTCGTGCATTGTCATCCAACAAGGTAATTCAATCACCCAATGCATTGTTTTTGGTCAATTTTTACCCTATAATTGTGTGACTTTAGATGTGTGATATTCAAATGCACTTCCCTCCTATCTTTTTTAATTCTCAAGAGCATTACCTTATACACCTAGTAGAAGAGATTGAAGAATGTGGTTCTATCCATATCCATACAATGTTGCTTGCGGAGAGATATATGAAGTTTCTAAAACATTTTGTGAGACATGCATCCACTTTGGATGCAATTGTTGAGACTATCACATTGTCAAACAACATACTATATGATATTACTTCATATTGAGAAAGAAAAAGACGTGAGTACGCTGATGGGCTTAGCTACAATGCAATTTCATTTTGAAGCTCCATGATTATGGGGCAATAACCAAGATCAATTTTTTTAAGGAGAAATATTAGAGGGTGGAGGGTCTTCAAAGAGGATAAGAGGTATACTCAAATTTATT
>LPNX010802670.1:0-17339 GCA_001517045.1 Pseudotsuga menziesii | reverse complement strand
GATATAGAGAGAAGATCAAAGATCTAGGAGAAACTTTGCGCTGCAAGGGTAGTGCAACAAACTGTGCTAACTTCCCTCAAGATATATAATAGAAGCACACTTTGGTGGACGTAGCTCCCAGCCCGGGGGTGAACCACGCTAAATCTGCGTGTTATGTGTTGAATGGATGTGATTGTATTTGCTTATTGTTATTAGTTATTATGCATGTAATGATAGTGGCAGTAGACGAATGTATGTATTGTTTCGTTCATAATATTGCAATAAGCTAAGGATAAGTCGAAGTATTGCAGTAGGTTGTTTAAAGGACTATTTCACGTCTGTCACTAATTACCAGTTACTCATAATAGACTTCTGAGAAGTAGTGTCGCACATCGGCGCAATCAACGTTAAGAGCGTAAAGTCGCAGTGGTAAGGTATCGCAGAGAAGCGATATCGCATCGGCAGAGGAGCTGCGATGCGAGATACTGTGAGCTGAGCGCTCAGCGTTGAGGAGAGGATGGGTGTTCCGCGGTGCGCAGAGATGTAGTAAGGATTGGAAAGCTACGAGTAAGTGGAAGTTGTGCGATGTGAGAGGAATCTGAGCAACCGGTGCGGGGTTGAGCATCGCTTGGGAGAAAGTGCTGCGAGTAGAAGGGGACGTGCGATGCGCAGAGCTAGTTGACCTAGTGGTGCATAGGAGAAAGGGGAAAGAAGTAGGATGTCCAGAACCTGGTCCAAGACACTTGAGTCTTGGCCAACCCATTAGATTCACTTCGGGTGAGACTTCAGATCGCTTTGCGGTCTGTTGCCGAAAGGGCCAGTGAGTTTGGGGTGTTGTTGATTAATTATAGTAAACCCGGGTCTGCCCATGCAATCAACAGCATGCGATGGCTTATGGACCCTATTATGGGACACAGTATGGATAGGGTTCTTCACCTTATGGAGGTGGGTATCAACAACCTGCTTATTCTCCTAATTACCGCTTTGTAGCTCCTACTAGTCAAGGTCCACCGAACTATGGTGCTTCCATGCCACCCTATACGAGTCATACGGGAGGAGGACACTATGGCCAAGGCCATGGTGGTAATCAACCCTATATGAATCAAGGAGCATCCCATCAACCTCATCATCCTAGGCTCCCATTCCTCATGACGCTCAATCTTCCTAACTTATTGAGATTGACAAACAATCCTGTGGCTCATGACCCGGCTTGGCTGGCTTTCCCTACCAAACTTCCTTCAGACACACCTAAGTTTGAGGGAAAACCGGGAGAGGATCCGAGCGAACACGTTACTACATTTCACCTATGGTGCTCTTCGTATTCAGTACATAAGGACTCAGTCTGTTTGTGACTATTTCAATGCACCCTTACAGGGCCTGCCACGAAGTGGTATATAGGGTTACCTAGGGGACATTTCGCTTTGTTTGACGACCTTGCGATGACTTTTCTTAATCACTTCCAGCTACCAATGCATTACGATGTTGGTACTAAACTCTTGTTGACATTTCAGCAAGATAAAGCCACCCATATTTCTGATCATATTCAAGAGTGGCATAGACGAAAGAGGTTAATTAAAGATTTTATACCACCAAAATTCCTCCTCGAGTGGTTCCTCAAGTTGTTATTGCCATATATAGTGAAGGATGTTTCCACATCCGGAGTGTAGAATGAGGAACAAGCGATTTTTAGGGCACAGGAACTAGACTTGATTTATGCTCAGTCAGGTTTGTTGTATGATATTATTCCCAATGCTCTTCATTCCAGTTTCGATCCCAAAGTCAAACCTGGACCACATGCCGATGGCATTGTGGTTTGTGCAAGTGCGAAACCTATGGATTTGGTTAAAAAACAAGTTATTCAATTGTTAATAAACCAATCTACTTTGGGACAAGCTATAGCTTTGTCTCAACCCACCCAAATGACAAGTGTACTTTCTGTGCAATCGTCGGACCAGAAGGGTAACCAGCAGCCCTAATGAAATAGAAAAAAGGGTAAAAATAATCGAAAGGGTGGGAATAAGAATGAGAATGCTAACAATAATGACAAGAATAGTCGAAATGATGAGGGGGACAAGCAATCTAAACGTAAGCTTAAGTTCCCTTGCAAGTTATCTAAGGATGATCACCTCACTTACTTGTGCCCTCGTATTGAGGAAGCTTCGAGATTCTTGGCATAGGGCCTAGCTGTGCTAACTAACCCTTTACCGCATAATCAAAATATGAACTCGAAGTCCCATGACCAATCTAGTGATGATGATCCACCAAAGGGTAGTGGTTGTGGGTGCATTAACATGGTTCATGCTGTGAAAGTTGTGACCCGTGTGAAAGATTATGGTTCATCACAACCCAGCCCAAGCAAAGAGCCTGATCCACCAGGGTCCCCTTTGCGCATTGAGAAACAAGAGGATAAACCTGAAGCTGCACCTTGCATTCCTAAGGGAGTCCTTAAGTGTTCAGGGCATAATCCAAATGCCCGAGCCACCCAGAATTATTTAGTTTTTGAGGATTTGGGCCACACTCCTTGTGCGATGTCTGCATTGTAAGTGCTTCAAAGTTGTCCTTCGCAAAGGAAGGCGTTGCTTTCTGCCCTTGGTGTGAACGATGATGATTCTTCCTCCATGATCAAATTTGAAACCAAAGGAATTCAGCCTCACTTTCCCTACTATGTGTCTCTTTTGGTTCATGTACAATGTCTTAATATGACCGTCAAGCGCACTGTGATTGACGAGGGCGCTGCTGCTTCTGTGATGTCTTTGTCCTGTTGGAAGGGTCTGGGTTCTCTTGAGATATCTAAATTAGAAACTATGTTAACTGCGTTCAATGGGAGATATTTTAGGCCGCACAGCATTCTTCCTTCCCTTAAATTCCACTTGGGGGCGAAGACTGTTGCGATAGAGTTCGAGGTGGTTGATGCGCCCCTTGACTACAATCTCTTACTGGGTAGGAGCTGGATTTACAGTATGCAAGACATTGCTTCTTCCTTGTTCCACATTGTATGCTTTCCACATAATGGGAATATCATAACGATTGATCAAACAACATTCAAGAATCCATCTATTACCGTATCTTCGGGAGCTTCGATCCCGATCGTTGAGCACTCTCAGCTGGCAACTGGGAGAGTGGGTGTAGGCATGTATCCATCCCTCATGGGAAGCTTTAGTTGTCCTGCACTGATCCTCATGATAGGATCTAGTTCCGATCAGGCTTCAACATCTACGACATTAGTGTCTTTTTGCATGAGTCATATGGAAGATCCTTGGATTCTTCCTACACCGAGTACTTCGAGTGAGCCCGTCGAGATGAACGTGTTGTTGCCTGCAGCTATGATAGCTTATCAAGCTAATCTCAAGAGTGTTATAGAGCCTAGTCCTTCCTCTTTGTGGATAGAGGAGGAGGACCCTTATGTGTTTCCAGCATGGGTAGTACATTCTTCTCACGCACATGACTACCTTGATACCGTTTTCCCTTCGGATGAAGCGATTATTGAGGCTATGTCGAGAGTTGAGCCACCATGGGAGGAACTTCATCATAGATCGTACTTTCTTCCAGAGCTTGACCATTTCAAGTGTGAGGATTTTAGGGCGGTTCTTAGTCAGAGAGTTGGTAGTCGTGTGGTTCCATTAAGCTCTCTTAGTCTGATGGCTGATGGAAACATGGCAAACATATCTTCAATGATTCCTATCAACATCTCTTGCAATCCTGGCATGATAGAGAATGTCTATATTGGGGCAGAATTTTCCCATGCTGAGATTCTGGAATATACCGAGCTGTTCAAGGAATTCCGTGATATTTTTGCTTGGTTTTATGACGAGATTCCAGGTATTGACCCTCGTATTGTCGAGCATGAGATCAAGACTTACCCCAATGCTAAGCCTATTCAACAACGTTTATGTGCGGTGAATCCTAGGAAATCACCTGCGATTAAGGCAGAGATAGAGAAGCTGTTGAAAGCCGGTTTCATCTATCCCATTCCCTTGATGGAGTGGGTTTCAAACCCCATTCCGATGGATAAGAAGCAGGGAGCAATATGCATATGCACTGATTTCCGTGATTTGAATTGTGCCTGTCCTAAGGACAACTTCCCCACACCATTTATAGATCAGATTTTGGATGAGTGTGTGGGTAGCGAGGTGTTCTCCTTTATGGACGGATTTTCTGGATATAATTACATACAGATTAAACCTGAGGGCCAACATAATACTGCATTTATTTGTCCTTGGGGAACATTTGCATATTGAAAAATGCCTTTTGGCCTTAAAAATGCCGGAGCTACATTTCAGCGGGCAATGACCTTGATTTTCCATGATCTCAAGTCAATTATCGAGGTATTTTTGGATGACCTTGCTGCTCATTCTTGCATGAGAATGCATCATCCCTATCACTTGAGATTGGTATTCAAAAGATGCCGGCACTATTCGGTTAGAATAAATATTCATAAGTGCATCTTTTGTGGGAAATCAGGTCATTTGTTAGGATTGATCATTTCTAAAGAGGGTATAAGAGTCGACCCTTTGAAGGTTGAGGAAATACTTCAGTTGTCTCCCCCAAAGAATATCCGTCATCTTCAATGTTTGCAAGGCATGGAAAACTTCTTACGAAGATTTGTTGTCAACTTTTCCAATTTGACTAGAGGCTTCATGCATCTCTTGAAGAAGGACACCCCCTTTTATTGGGATGAGCAAGCCTAGGAGTCCTTCGATGCACTCAAGCAAGCCCTAGCATTGGCCCCGGTAATTAGTCCTCTTGATTATAGCCGTGATTTTCTATTATATGTGGCCGCGTCCTTAGAGACGATTGGTATGGTTTTGGTCCAAGAGGATGAGGAGCTCCAAGAGCATGTCATATATTATTTAAGCTGAAACCTTATTGACGTAGAGATTCATTATTCTCATGTCGAGAAGCTTTCTTTAGCTACCATACATGCAGTTCAACGATTGAGACATTATATTCTCCTTCGCCATACCTTGGTTGTGGCCCATGTCAATCCATTTCAATCCGTCCTCACCCGAAGGATGATTGGGGGAAAACATAATAAATGGATTTTCATTCTGCAAGAATTCAATATCGATTTTGTTTCGGCAAAATCGAAGAAGTCTTTAATTTTTGCAGAGATCATATCGGATTTCCCGAGCGAGGCTGAGGAGTTGGTTTGTGAAGATATGTTTGTCGATGAACACATCTTCTTAATCTCAACGTTAGACCCATGGTATGGGGATATCATAATATATTTACAAACATTGAAGACCCCTACTCACCTCTCGCGAGATGAACGACGACAATTACGTCACGTCTCTAAGAACTACCTCATAGTGGACAATACTTTGTACCGCCGTGGGGTAGATTCCATTTTATGACATTGTTTAACTCATGAAGAGGCTAAGGTAGTGCTGAATGATTTGCATGGAGGGGTGTGTGGTGGTCATTTATCTAGGATTTCTACAGCTCAAAATATTTTAAGAGCAGGTTATTTTTGGTCATTGATCTTTAAGGATTGTGTTGATGTGGTCAAAAGGTGCCACCCTTGCCAGGTGTTCTCCCATAATATGCGCTTGAAACCTGCCCTGTTACATCCCATTATCATCGACGGCCCCTTCACTAAGTTGGGGCTCGATTTTATGGATTGCAACCTAGCCTTGGCTAGGGGGAACCCACACATTATAGTGGCTGTTGATTATTTCATGAAATGGGCTGAGGCTATGCCTACAGTAAAATCCTATCATGAGACAGCCGCTTACTTTGTGTTCAACCAAATTATTACTCGGTTTGGGATTCCGAAAGAGCTTGTCACTGACCATGGCTCGCACTTTCAGAACTGTATGATGGAAGAGTTGGCATCCAAGTTAGGGTATAAGAAAGAGAATTCATCTTCTTACTACCCCCATGCGAATGGACAGGTAGAGGCAGTGAATAAATGACTCAAATCCATTCTCCAATGAACCATCACACAAAGCAAGAATAATTGGCACATTATGTTATATCTAGCTTTGTGGGCATATCGAACCGCGGTTAAGACTGCCACTGGTTTTTCTCCATATCAGCTTGTACATGGAGTGGAGTCGATATTTCCAGTTGAATGCAGAATTCCTTCATTGAAGCTAGCTGTGGAACTCTTAACGGACACTTCGCCATTGGAGGAGCATTTGGTTCACCTTGAGTAACTTGATGAGCAGCGTTGGGATGCCTTGGTGGCTCTAGAAGTCAATAAACATCACGTTAAGGTCCAGTACGATAAGTCTGTCTACCCAAAGGCATTTAGTGAGGGAGACTTGATCCTTTTGTGGGATCAAACGAAAGAACCCTTGGGGGCAGGGAAATTTAATCCTATGTGGCGTGGTCCTTACGTGGTCAATCCTATGTTAGATAAGGGTGTGTATGAGTTAGTGGATTACGAAGGAATAGCCTTGGTGGAGCCTAGAAATGGGCTCTATCTCAAAAAATACTATGCATGATCTTTAGCCAAGGCTGCTTGTTGTATATTATTGTACATCTTTGCATAGCTAGGTCTTTTTCTTATCGTGATTGGGTTTGTGATTAATTTCTATTTCTTTTGGCAGATGTCAATGGAATCTTCCACCTACATAGGATTCGCGGATGGTGCAAGCTGTCACACTCAACACTCAGCCTCTGCTGCTTGGGTGATTTATACTCCTATGGGTCAGGTACTGTCTTCAGGAGGTGTATGTCTACGACCATCTTCCAACAATGTTGTTGAATACAGCGTCGTTATTGAGTTTCTACGGGATGCCATTTTACATGGCGTTCTATCTCTTGAGGTACGTCTTGATTTAGATTTAGTAGTGTCACAGCTCAATGGTTTGTACCATGTTAGAGATCTGAAATTATTGAGAAGATTCTTGTGTGTGAGATTGTTAGAATGACAATTTGACAACATAACATATATACACATTCCAAGAAATAATAATCAAGTTGCTGACTCATATGCTAACTACGTGTTAGATTGGCATTTGCTTCATTCACAATAAATTAATCGCAAACACATTTTTACACATGTAAATAAATAAATCGATCACCATAAAATTTTTTATATATATACATCAAAAATGTGATAATACATAGTGTCATGATACAAAATTGGGGCTCTCAAGCCACCATCATATAATACATGGTCATAAAAAATGTATACACTCCCAGGTGTCTAATCCTGTGGAGGAGGAGGAGGGTTGTGATCATGGAACGTCACTACGGCTCTAGCCAACTGTCGGAATAAATGCACCCATGTGTGTGGTACACCCACCACCTGCCACTGCATGGCCTCAGGCAAGTCCTATAATTGCGCCATGGGAACTCTATGTGTCAATCTCATGAATTTGGTATGAATGCTCTGGAGTCTTCACTCCGCATCCACACCCGTGATGTCAGCTCCTCTTCCTCTCTGTCTATGATGAGGGAAGCCCTCTAGCCGTTGTGGTCCCACATATGCACATAAATAGTATATGTCACTATGTATCATCACCCAAAAATATGTCTTATTGATTCCACATAATCAAGAAAATACAAAAAAAAATTAAATAACTCAAAAATTTAAAAAAAGAGGGTCGAGATTCGTTACCTATATCACCATATGCCGATCCTAGTGGTAACATCATGTCTGGGTCCCCCCGGAAATCTATCCCTGCATAGGGGTAGTCATCGATGGAAACTCTCTGTCATCGCCACCGCCACCATGGAAAGAAGTCAACTGGATATGGGTTGGCCAGCCTACCACCCCCCAGTCTACGTATAGCATCTGCCCAACGCCATTGGGCTGGATCTTGAACCTCGTGGAGAGGAACGTCCACTCTAGGGCTCAATCGTAGAACACGCTCGAAGAAAAATGTGCTCAAAATACTACTGAACCCAAAGTTCTGCACCCTGCCTACCTTACACTCACTGAGTTGGTGTTTCATGTTGCTCAGTAGTGTAGTACTCTAGTCATAGATGGTGGGTCTCATGCACTCCACTGCATAGAACATCAGAGGCCACAAGGCCTGGTGGAGTGATGCCAAGCCTGCTATCCTACCCAGTGTCAGTAATATGGCCTTTAGGCCCAGCACCTATATAGAATTGGTAGGGACTTGACTCCCCACCTTCTAGGTGTTTGGATAATAGTACACTGCAATGTACTCATCGATAGTTAGGACACCTCCTGGCCCACCATGGGAATGAAGGTTCACCACCTCCCCTTGTCTAGAAAGCTCTGTGATAAAGTATATGTCCTCCACCTCTATGGTGAGGGACATCCCATCAATATGGAAGGACTCCGAGTCTGGATCCCAATAATCTACCAGCATCTGTAACAGTCTTGGTTTGGCCCTCAAACCACCAAGACACCCAAACTTGTAGAGTCTGCATGCACGTAGAGCTTGTTGAGCCATTAAGTCGGCCCTTACTGCTTCCTCTACTTCACCATGCTCATGCTCTCTCCACTCTAGAACCATCTTGAACAAGAAATTGCAAACTTGCCCATTATTTTATTGAAAAAACCATATGCGCAGCCTCATACGCGACTGTTTTCAAAACATTCGCATATGTACGCGGGTTTGAGGCCATTTTCCGTGTATATCCAGCCCTATAAATGGAAAAAACCTTGATTTCCATGTGGGCCGTAGAACTCATTTTTGGATGGCCTAAAAAATTTATTTGACCATGAAAATTCATAAAAAAATTGTATCAAAATGCAAGAGGAGAGCATGAGTAAATACCTGGAAGAAACGATAGTGAATTCCGCCAGCTGGATCTCCTGGAATTCGCTGTTGAAAATCAGAGCTCAAATGGGTAAAAGTTTCAAATGATTTATATTTTTTACTATTTATAGAATTTTTTCAAATATTTGAAAATTTTTACCCCCTTTCCTATAGTTTCGACATTTTCTAACCATTTTGGACCGTTTTTGACATAATTTGTGATGTAGAAGACCTTTTTCAGTGTTGTTTCAGCCATTGGATTGACCCGTTCGTGCCAATATCAGGTATCATGTCTAAACTAGAATATAGGTTAGGTTTCATCACCGTTTGCATTTTTCATAGCCTTATGACCATCTCATCATGACCTTAGGTACGAACCCACTCTATTATGTCACAGAACCTTCTTGCTGCTTTAGAAGTGGTATGATATGAGTGGTAGAGCTTTACCTTACATGGGTACCCTAGTTAGCGCCCTATTTTCATTTAGTACCCATGCTGACGTTTTCTCCTTTAGGGTGTGGGAGTCCATTGTATAGTACTTCCATGACATTTCGCAAGAGCCTCATACTCCTCTTGATCTTTTGCTGGCCTATTTCCCTCAGGACTCCCTCATGTCAAGTTGTGAATGCATTATCATGAGCTTTGCCTGCCTTATTGAGCTTTATGCCGACTCCCCTAACATTGTGTTTCAGCCATATAGCCCGAGCTTGTCTCATGTCTAGCCATGCAGAGCCATTTCTTATATCCTTCGAAGCTTGATTTCCTTTTTACTGGGAGGGGATTTTCCCTCGGGTGTCGATATCCTACACATGTATCCTTACATTCAGCATAGGTATGTTCCACTGCTTGGAACTATTTTTTTTTCCCATATGACACTCGTCTCCTCCTATTTTGTAACTATAAATCTATTTTATTCTTTTTTCAAGGTTTTCAAATAACTGAAAAAGTCCAAAAAAATTAAAAAACCAAAAAGCTGGACACAGAAATATGTTATCTGTGGCAGCCATCGAGTCGTTTCGCCTTCGAACAGAGCACTATATATCACATCCATTGGTTGGGTTATAGTTTGACTTTAGGAGCTTTACTTGTTTATCTGATTTTATCTCCACCGACTAGTTAAGCTTCTAGTACCTATGGAGCCTCTGTTGATGCCTCCTGTGTCACAGAGATGTCCCAGTTTGTATATCGAGTCTATGCTACCTTCATTCAGTCACCATACATCATTATTCTCTTTTTCAAAGGAATTTGAAGCTTGAGTCAGCCATTCCTCAGTTGTCTTGACTTTGCATTTCGTCCATTCCCGGTACAGTTACTGGTTCGTGCACCTATGATCGAGTCCTTCCACATTATACAGCTTTGCTGAGTACCTCGCATTGGATGATGCAGGATGCCTTAATTCCCTCCTTCCAGTAGGTTTCATCCCATCGACTTCAGATCATTTATTCTGGGATTGGAATCTAGAGTCCTTTTGAGTGCCTTGAGACTTACAGTCATCAGTGGTAGGTTCTCTCGCCATCGACAGTTCTTGGGAATAAATCAATGTCCCCTGATCAATGGATCCTCTCAAGTGTTCGACCTCAACACATTTATTCACACTTGTTAGTTTGTACTCTAGTACCTTGATTCCCATTTTCATTATTGGTGGGTGATCTTGCGTCTGTTAACGGTATACATTAATGACCGGTAATCAGACGATGGACTACTATGTTCGACCTCGACACCTCTATTCGCATAGTAGGACATGTACTCGTAGCGGTTTGTGTAGAAGACTTTCCAAATTGGTGGCATCCCTTATATGCTACCTCCTTGATCATGCTAGTGTTCATGAGATTTCAGCTCTCGTGACTTGATTCCAGTATATGTCAGATATTTCCAGCCACTATGGAGATCTTGATCTGTTATATCTTCAACCATTATGGAGATCATGGTCCTTTGTATATCTTCATCATGGAGATTCTTATTTATGTATATTGTACGTGGCTATGACCACATATGTGAAATCATGCCTATTCATGGCCATTGTACTCTTATGTATTGGGGACTGCTATATGTATTCGCAGTTATATGCAGAGTTGTATTATTGTACTATGATGATTGGATGGCTGGTCTTCCATTTGGGATCCTTCATCATTCCACTTCTGGGATGGAATTATAATGTATTTTGGCCATCGTATGACCCCTCTAACCTCACACATTAGGGGGCATCTGTTATAGCAGATTTCACCACTCCAGGTGAATCACGCTTTGTATGGCCTTCCCCTGTCCCACTATAGACTCCGTAGACCCCATGAACCATTTTTTGTCCTTTGATGTTTCCTTGATCATCCCTAAAAACATATGAAAAATGATATACATGACTTTTAAACCTATAAGCGCGTATATACATGGGTTTGACCACTAAAACCGTGTACATCGGGATGTGTGCATAATCCAAATCCTTTTGGAGTTTTCCTTGACATGGATCCGACTCATTTGAATCCTGGCCTTCCCTATGCCTTGAGATTGCTTGGATTAGACCTTTCATTATCCCTTTGGAAGCTATATAAGGAACCCCTTGGTACATTGAAGGAAAGAAGAGAGAATTGAGAGTAAAGAAACTATAGTCCATTGTTGCTAGAACTTATGCTTGAGTCTGCATCCCTTTGTCCCTTGGAGCACTAGTGTGTTCTTCCCAAGCTTGCCTTTTTCTTGTAAGCTTTCTATCAAGAGATGGAGGATTGAGGTGGTGGAGGCCCAAGTGGGGGATTCAGTTTCTCCAGTTCGTAGACATGTCGTCAGAGGTTGTACCTTGTAATCTTTGATTTATATTAATAGAAATATCTTTTCCTGTCCAATAATGTGTGTTTGAATGAATATTTTATCCATTGGATTATGTCAAATGCTTTTACATTAATGATTATATATGCTAGAATAGATTTAACACCATGATATATAGAATGCTTATATTGTTTACTTGTTGTTGAGGAAGTAATATATCAATTCAAGCTGAAGATTGGAAAGCTCAACGAGGACCTACTTCAACCGTATGGAATAAGGTACGAGGTCTGATCCTTTATTGTTAGACATTTAATTTCTATTGCATATTGGAAATGATTGATTTCTGGAGTCAAGCTGTCTGTTGTGGTACCCCAAGCCATAGGAATTTCTCTCTGTAACACAACTGACTAACCTAACGATAAACACTTAAAATTACAAAGAAAGGGCTTATGGTATGTGTTGGTGTATGCTTTCCAAAAAGACCACAAGTCCTCAGGAAGTTTACAAACTAAAAAGACTGAAGCTACAAGCATATAAAAATATTAGCAATATAAACTGGATCAGATTATGATTTACCAAATTAACTATGCTTTATAAAAACATCACAACTCTGTCACATTCAAAAAAAGAACAAGCAATTAGCAATCAAGCACTTCTATTAATCTTTCATTGTGTTCTGCATACATATCATCATCCCTATCTACATACACGCGATTCTATTATCTCCATCTATCTTTCTTACTATTCTTTTTTGTTCGATGGCTCTCTTTATATAGCTCACAGGCTAAGATAACCATTCCTGTTTTCACAGTAACAACTCAATCTTCTAATTAAGAATACAACTGTCTAATCCCTTAATTGACGATTAACAAGATATGCTTTGGTTTCTTGTCGAATAGAAAATCTTCATCTCTATGGCACGTAGTGCCTAGAGATGAATATCTGATTAATTTGTACATGAGTCATCAGTGAAATTGAAGATGCGATATTGGAGATGGATAAAATCGGAGTTGTATGAGAAATATAGCCACGTATGGAAAGGCTCATAATGATTAACTACTGCTAAATGCTAACATGTGTTGCAGAAATCAAAGCATGCTATAGAAATGTAATTAGTCACAAATCCTTCAAGAAATAACATTTAAACATTAAATCAAAGGAAATTAATGAATTATCATACCTTAATAACTTGCTCAATATTTGGGTGAATATGTGAAAATGTAGAAGGATTTGTGGAATTAAAGGATTGAATGAAGATATCAAAGGCATATATGAAGGGTGTATAGATGTATAATGGAGTGTCAATTTGGTGAGCCAACACCAACGTGATTTCCCTAAGCAGCATCCTAGACAGGTTTTACCCTGTGAGCAACATCCACAGAGCAGACAAATTCTCACCCAGGATGTTCAAGGGAGAGTTGTTGGAACCAAGTTTCTGGTAGTAAGGAGGGAAGATATGGCATCCACGGCTTCGACCAAGTAACTAACATATTACTCTAAGTCACTAAACAGAACTAAGTCAGTTATCACAATTCATCTTCAAAACTACGGATATAACTAATAACATCATTGATTTATCACAGCAGTGTTATCACAGTAGTATCATTCATAAAAAAACCTTAATAAGCTTCATCATCATTCATCAGAATTGTGATAGAATTGGGATAGATCACATCATCAGTTCATTGTAGCAACATCATAAATAGATTCGATACACTTCTCATTGATATCACAACAGAGAAAATAGGAAAACAAAAGACAACATTTAGACAACAACCGTCATGTCATATTAATTATGCACAACAGATCCAAAACATATAATTCTTCTCCACACCAAGAGACTAATTACATCCCAAAATTCAGTATCTGACACAAATAGATCATAGATTGTTTAAAATAGAAGATCCATCAAGACGATAAACATATCACAATAGATTGATCACTCTCAGATATCGACCTGTACTTGTATCACCTTGATCATGATCCTTGTCGTTCCCTTCTACAATTCAAAAAGCTAGCTCAATATATAGGATTGCGCCTTTACATCAAAGGTCCACTTATAACTAACTTCTAACTACTAATGGCCTATGTCCACAAAACATGGTCAATTAATACATTAAATATTCAAAAGTGGTTATTCTTTCACCCATCGTGTTGATCTGGCCTTGCCCTGTTATACCGGAAACACATGAAAAATGCTATACGCGACTTTTAACCCTATAAGCACGTACATACGTGGGTTTGACCCATATAACCGCGTACATCGGGATGTGTGCATAATCCAAATCCTTTTGGAGTTTTCCTTGACATGGATCTGACTCATTCGACTCCTGTCCTTCCCTCTGCCTTGAGATTGCTCGGATTCGACCTTTCCTTGTCCCATTGAAAGCTATATAAGGAACCCCTTGGTACATTGAAGGCATAAGAGAGAATTGAGAGCAAAGAAACTATAGTCCATTGTTGGCAGAACTTATGCTTGAGTCTGCAACCCTTTGTCCCTTGGAGCACTTTTGTGTTCTTCCCAAGCTTACTTTTTTCTAGTGAGCTTGATATCGAGAGATGGAGGATTGAAGTGGTGGAGACCCAAGTGGGGGATTCAGTTTCTCCAGTTCACAGACATGCCATCAGAGGTTGTATCTTGTAATCTCTGATTTATATTAATAGAAATATCTTTTCCTGTCCAATGATGTGTATTTGAATAAATATTTTATCCATGGGATTATGTCAAATTCTTTTACATTATTGATTATATATGCTAGAATAGATTTAACACCATTATATGTAGTATGCTTGTATTGTTTACTTGTTGTTAAGGAAGTGTTATAGAAATTCAAGCTGAAGATTGGAAAGCTCAACAAGGATCTACTTCAACCATCCGGAATAAGGTACGAGGTCTGATCCTTTAGTGTTAGACATTTAATTTCTATTGCATATTGGAAAGGATTGATTTTTGGAGTCAAGTTGTCTGTTGTGGTATCCCAAGCCATAGGAATTTCACTCCGTAACAGAATTGACGACTCTGCTGGGGAGTTTCTAGCCATTTTTCCTTTGGGGGTTTTTATCGGTACAATGGGCTTGATATTATTGACTTGCCCTTTGTTTCTCCTTGTTTCTAGGTTGCATTTTATAGTATGTTCATCCATTGACACTCCGCTTTATTTGTTTGACCCTTGGCCTGCTTTTTACCACTGCCTTCTCTGTATACGCAGGTTTTTGGCCAAAAGTCGCGTACATATTCCCATCCATGCGGATTTTTGGCCAAAAGTCACATATATACGCAGCTATTCTTTAAACAGTCACGTACATCCTCCCTTTTGGTTAGTTTGATGTTATGGGAAGTTGCTAGGTGGGTTGTGAGTGTGGTTGGGTCTTCCTTGGGTCTGATGTTGTCTGTTGGATGCTTCTTTTGTGACCAGAGACCGCTTTTTCATTGATTTTTCTTTGAAAGTAGTTTTAGTCATTATTCCTTTTTGTCTTTCCATTAGTGCATTACTCTTTTTGTCTTGGTGTCTTGCTGGGCTTGTCTTTTATACTTGATGCAGAGACTGAGAGTTTTAGATGACTTTTATTGCATTTTTCATTCTTTTATATTGAAAAATACAAAGTAGTTGCACTCTTAGTTGCATCTTAGATATGGATTTGAGGAGGTACTTGCATTGGATTGATTGGATGAGAGTTGTGTTTTCATATAGGAAGGATTGTATTGGAATTCGGAAAGGAATATATATTTATGCATCTCATGTAGTGGCATACCCTATTTTTCATTTGACAAAGATTGCACTTAGCATTGTTTTTTATGGTGTGCACTTTTATTTCACTACTGAGTCTTCATATCACTAGTTGCATGGCCATTTCCCTTTGATTAATTACAGCCAACTAAAATCAACGCTAAATTAAAATGAATTACACTCTTTTCTTTTCTAGGGTGCACCAACAAGATTAGGTTTTAGGATCTTTTAATAGTTGATTGTAAGTCAATTCTCCAAGATCACTAAACAACAACATCTAGGTGTCTGTCCAGGTGAGTGTGTGAAATCCTTGGTATAACCAGTGTTCTCAAGATCCTTCTCTCAAAAGGGAGTTAAGCACGAGGCAATGTGAGCGGTTATTGATTGGGATGACCCCTAGTCATAACTGAGTAGCACCAGAGATATTTCCAGGATTGTATTCGTATCTGGGGACTCTTTCGAGAGTTTCGGGCTTTGCTACCCTACCCATACGGTCAATCCCACCTATGACTGTCCGCCTGAGCATTGATTATATTGAGGTGACCTTAGTTTCCTTACCTAGGTTATTGAGAGGGTACTTCACAGAGGTTATTCTACAGGTGTCCTGGCCAGGTAGAGGTCGGACAGCATAGTTGCTATATGCGTTGAAGCTGAGGGCCACTATAATTGGTTACGTACCTTCTCTTGTAGTGTATGGGAGTTTCAAGCCTCTCCTAGGAAATACATACCTGATGTATTTGGGAGCTCACATATCCTCCCCTTGGTTTGCTTGTATTTTGGCTGTATATTTTCTTAGGAGTGTGCTCTATGTGCCCTAGTTGGCCTTGGGATCGTGATGACTTGAGTATATTTATGCTCTCTTGAGTTCGGGTCCTTTTATTTTCGGCATGCCTGGTATCTTATCACCCATCCTTGGTCCTAGTATGGAATCTGGTGTTGGGGCGCATATTCCACATAGGGTAACTCCGCGGTTAGTTAGGAAATTTGTAAGCGGAACTATGGGTCAAAATAGTCTTAGGGGTGTCGGGGTAAGTAAAAACCCTCTCTGTTTGTAATAAGCCCATGGTTTAAATCCAGGGTTTAGGGTTTTTGTGGGTGCCCATGGTTTAAGACCAGGGTTTTGTAAATCCGCGCAGTATAAATAAGCGCTTATGTAAAATAGAGAGGTTAGGCTTTTTGATGTAAGAAAAGATAAGGCAAGTAAGATCGGATTTTGTAAGGAAAGGACAAGTCCCAGCTGTGTGCGTGGACGACCTCTGCAGCTGTGTGCGCAGAGGGATTTTGTAAGGAGGAAAGAAAGATCTATAGCTGTGTGCGCAGAAGCCTGCTGCTGTGCGCGCGGCTGTCAAAAGGAAGAAGAAATCTGCAGCTGTGTGCGCAGATAAACTGTGGTTTTGAGGAAAGAGGAATAAAACGCAGTTTTTGGACGTAGCCCCTACACTGGGGGTGAACCACGTTATATGTGGTGTTGTGGTTTTGTTGTGTTGTTTCTGTTTCTGTCATTTTCATGCATTAAACTGAATATATCTGATAATCTAAGATCTCTGCTAATACTAAGCTTCGCTGTGAATTCCCTGTAGTGGGTTATGCAAGTTGGTTTGTGTATTATGTTGTGAAATATATATGAATGAATGATAAATTAATCAGAAGTCGATTAGTAATTATTTAGAAAGGCCAAGGTACAGTAATACCCCTCTCTGCATGCAGAAACCTGATTCTGCGGCACCCCATTGCTGTTTCGGGTGAGACTGCAACCTGCGCGCGGGTTGTTGCCGAAAGGGCCAACACAGTGGGTCTTTTGTTGGTGCGACGTGAAAAGCATTAACCCGGGTCTGCCCAAGTGCCAACAAATTGGTTCCGTTACCGGTTGAACTCAGTAACTGCTCGAAGGGGTTACCTGGTACCACAAGGGCTATGTTCTGGAGGCCCTCGGTGCAGGACGTCAGTGATTGGTTCACTGCGATCTGTCTGCAATTTGCGCAGCAAGAAAATACGCATCCGCGTCGAAGTGCAAGTGACTTCTTACAACGGTATGTGTTTTGTGATACTTATGAAATCTTCTTTGGTCGTTTCCATATAGAATTGCACCAGCGGTTGTCTAGGTTAACGGAAAGAAGGACGAACTTTCAAAATCGACGGATTCATACGTGGACCCCCGCAAGGGTCAACCTTGTGCAAAACGTAAACAACG
>LPNX010802646.1:2168-13281 GCA_001517045.1 Pseudotsuga menziesii | reverse complement strand
TATATATATTTTAATAGTTCTAGTTTTAATTTTCATTTTTTTTTTATATTTTAGTTCTTTTTAAATGTTTTCTTTTTGTGATTTTTAATTTTATTTTCTTAAGTTTTTAATATTTTTTTTTTATGTAAAACTATATTTTTTAATAAAAAAAATATTTTCTTTATAACAACATTTTTTTATTTAGATTTTTTTTGTTTTATATAAACGTTTTCTATAAAGGCGTGACACTTTATTTTTCAAGCTTGTGGTTTGAAAAATATTGCAATGTTTGCACTACATTTCGATTTATCGGTTGACTGTAATATTTTTTCTTCACATAATATTGATTGTTAATTCCATGCTTTCAAACAAGTTCTATTTTTGGCATTTGAAAAACCCAATGTGCTTCTAGTAGCATTAGTTTTCTATTCAATTGTTGATTTGAAGGCTATTCTTATCAACAATAAGAGTTCTTAAGGAAATGGTTGTGATTTTAACCTTGAAACAAAAAAGAATGCTACTAGTAGCATCATTTTTTAATTTGAAGCTTGATTTTAGTGTTTTTCACACAAGAAATGGATTTTTTGGGTTAGATTTCTCGTTGTGAGTATATAGTTCTCGTTAGGTTGTATAATGTGTTATAAGAGAAACCGAGAAGCATGAATCATATGTTTTCATTTCATCACATTCCCTCGCAACAATATTTCCAACAAGCCAAGAATTTTGTAATTCTAATTCTGCACGAGAAAGTTATCTCAATTTTACCGAATCTCTTCAATCCTCAAAGATGCCCAAAAATTTCTCCTCCACAAAGTTTCATACTTTTCTCCAAGAGTTGTGGAATACCAAAGAGACATTTGACTCATGAACGAATGAAATGTTTTATCTTCTATTTATATAGGTCATGGAGGATTTATTCACATGGCTGGAGGACGTGTATTAATTGAATTCTTTTAGCTGGACGACCTACTTGCAAAGGGGAAAATTAATACATTAAGTTTAAAAATCAAAACTCATTAACCGTAAGGAGTTAGGAGACACTCCACATATCAATGGAAAGGGTTTGACGAGGAATATCTCCCTATGATGAGATTATTTGAAAATAAAGGGTACAATACCCTTAAATTTTTCCATATCTTCAAGACACCAAAGACCCCACACTTAATGGTGCCAAAGACCACACCACCCACTACAAGAGTTCCAAGGACTTCTTCAAATTATTCTTCAACATATCAAGGCATGACCATGGGATCCACCTCCATTAACATCTCAATAGCCATCTAACCACAAGAAGGACCATCCATCACCATCAACAAGCAACCAAGTGTGTGGGTTCAAAACCCAATGCACCATATGTAAGGGTTTCAAGGAATCTTTCAAAGATATCATATACTATTTAAACAATATGCTTTACATCGAATTCAAACCCATCACATAGGAATACATTATCAAGTACAAAGGTACATTCAATATCCATCATGATCATATAATTTCCATGAGCCATCAAACCACCATTTATGTGGCTGCTAAATCTTCTCATGCATAATGACCATCTCCAAGGGTTCCATGACCCCAACAAGGGATACACTGGCATCAAGGTCTTCAACAAGTGCAAGCAGTGGGATAAAATAAAATCAAGTGGCACATACCAAGTATGTGGGCTTCATGACCCTATCCATCCATGACCTCCACAAACAAATAACCATAAAATGGGTCATTTGTACCACCGTGTGCTATAAGGTGCACACCATCAATGAATAGGCTACAAAGACCAAGCTACCACATGTGTGGGTATGTCCAATCAATCAACCATCAAGTTATCATCTAGCTGGAGAATATGTGTGGGTAAAGAGTGATCAAACTCCATACCAAACATGTACAATTGTCCATCATCAACTCGTACCTTTTCATCAAGCTTTTCCATTTTAGGGGACCTTAGTGGCATCAATGACAACCTGCGGGGCCACTGCAATTTCCATGTTGGAATCATTGACAACTCAATCGACATATTTCCAAATAAAATACCCCTATTTTTAGAACATATTCCTTATTTTTACTAAAAACCCATTTTTATACCCCCCCCAATACCTATAAACACCCTAAACCTTATTCCCTGCCCCCCCATACCTACAATATGTTGACCTTATTTTTCACAATTAAAAACCCCCTTTATGAATTAACTTGATAAGATATTCCTCAACAAGGTGAATCCCCTGTGCTAACCACCTTGGGGCCCTAAACTTTATGAAGATTCATTTTTTGGAGTTAGGTTTAAGGTTTCTATCTCTCCAATTATTTATGATAAACGGCCCCTTGACCTCCTTTTGTATTCATCTTGTCATGAATAAGTGTAGCCATCACATCTCTTCTCATAGATATAACTACCACCATTCTAGATGCTTTTGTTTTACAATTTATTTTGTTTGATTCATTTAATGGAATATGAGTTTATTGTATCACTCTGTTTATTTACATATCTCTGTGTATGTGAGTATATATGATATTTCATTTAAGTCTCGCATAAATATGAATCAATGGGATCAGAGCCTTAATCTCTTGTGGTTTTCCAGTTAATGTCCCTGAAGAGATATGAATATCGAGAGTTGGGTCTTGAGTTGGTTGAGCTTGGGAAAAATACCTCTTATCGACATAAGAAAAATATCATGGTGACAAAATAAAAGAGAGATGATGGAGCAAGAGATCCTATTAAAATGTTCCTTAAAGAATCCCTCGTTGTTGTTGTATTTGTAACTTTGGAAGGTATTTTGATGTATATTGTTGTACCCCCATCAAAGATGTGTTTTGTTAGGATATTTAGACACTTAAGAGTTAGTTAAGATCAACTTGTGTAATATATCCGTTAGGTAAAGTGTGTTTCTTTATTATGCATTAGTATGCATTTGTAAATATTATAATCCGACGGTCACGATATGTTCTAGACATAAAGTGATTCGATGGTTCAACTTCTCTTAGATCATACCTACCTTTCATCAGTGGCTTACCACCCAATTGGTACATGATCTCTATTTAAAGAGCATGGAGGGTCCTTGGCTAGTTGATCGATTATGAGAAGCTCGATTATGGGAACATAGAGTACTCCCAAAAGACCAAACATCGAGAGAAACCACTTACACAAACATATTATAGATTGATACACCGATGTTTTGATGTGGTTAAAATCCTCGAGAGGGAAACAATATAGGGCCCCAGCCAAATAGCTACTTGGAGCAATTTATTATGCAAAAGAAAGAAAGTTACAGCTGAGCTTCTCATGATCGATCAACTTGTGTAATATATCCGTTAGGTAAAGTGTGTTTCTTTAGTATGCATTTGTAAATATTCTAATCTAACGGTCACGATATGTTCTAGACATAAAGTGATTCGACGGTTTAATTTATCTTAGATTATACCTACCTTTGATCTATGGATTAACACCCGATTAGTTCATGATATCTATTTAAAGAGCATGGAGGGTCATTGTCTAGTTGATCGATTATGAGAAGCTCATTTGTAACTTTTTTTCTTTTGCATAATAAATTGCTCCAAGTAGCTATTTGGCTCAGGCTGTGGATTGTTTTCCTCGCGAGGGTTTTAACCACGTCAGAAAATTGGTGTATCGATCTGTGATCTATTTTTGTGAAGTGGTTTCTCTTGGTGTTCGGACTTTTGGGAGTACCCTGTGTTCCCAAACATGGTATGAGAGCGTTTATGAAGAGCCACTTCCGGTTGTGATCTAGATCTTGAACTACTGCTGCTGAAACCTTGAAAGGGTTTCTGGTTCTATATTTTATGCACGTTTGTGGCCCATTGGAGGTGTTCCATTGTGTTCGGAGCACCATTTTTATTGGGAAATATTTTTTGTTTCATCAAAAATCGTTTCTGTTTGATCCAGAAACACCCATTTCAACAGATCTGAAGGTATAATGTTATAGAGACGGTTTTGTTTTATTTTGTTTTAAATAAAAACAACTCTCATATTTTTATTAGTTTTATTATTAGATCTTTTTTTTGGTCTCGAATTGTTTCCTTTGTTGTGTGCATATGCTCTTTGTAGTGCACCTTGCACGATCTCGACGAACCAAAAATAGAAAGGGAAAGGGTTTTTTTCGGCTATGTATGCTCTTTTTCATGCACCTTGTGCGATCACAGTGAATCAGAAACAAAGAGAAAATAGTAGAATTTCCTAGTAAGCTAACGAGATTTAACCCCACAAGCATGGAATTTTTTTTTGTTTTGTTTTTCGGTTTGTGGTGTGATTTGCAGGAAAAAGAAGCTAGCACGGAAACCGAGAGAGAATAGTAAGAAAAAAAAACCTTTCTCATTTCCTTCTTTTACGTACTTTTAAACTTAGCTCACTTGGTCCAAAGTTGTTTTATTCTGTAATAGGCCTTGAGTTCAAGTCTTATTAAGTTACTTTTTAAATAGTGCATGCAATTTCTATTTATAAGTTACCTTGTTGTAAAAGTGCATCTCAGTTAAAAATAAAATAAAATAAAAAGTGAGTCACTTAAGTTTTTTGTTTATTGTCTCACTATTTAAAGTACCATTATTGTAAAAGTGAAAATCACTTATTTTACAAAAGTGATTCACTTAAAGCAATTTTCTTGTAAAGTGATTGTTAAAGGTTCATCTTGAGAAGAAAGGGGTTCATTTTTTTAGTTGGTCAATTTAATATCGGCCATGTCACTATTGGGGACATATTCAACAGTTTCTTTGATCAAATATAACTTAATCATACGAAATCAGTTTTCAGTGTCGTTTTTTCGAAAGAACATAATTTTTCAAGATATTTACATACAGACTGTTAGTTTCATTTTTTTCAGCCATTATTTTACAATATGGCCGCCCCTTGTGATATTCTAATTACCATTTCTAACTATTTCTCATGGAAATATCATATGGAGGATGTTCTACGAAGTAGAGGACTTTTCAGATTACCTTAGGGAAAGAAACAAAACCCACTGATGATGATAAGAAAATAAAATAGGCAAATAGATGTGATAAATCTCATGGATTGATTGGTATGTCAATCTCTACTGATTTGCGATTCCAGATATCTGGCATTGATGAACCTGATAAAGATTGAGAAAAGTTGGAATCTATGTTTGGTAAACACAATGAAATTCGAGGTCATCAACTTGAGAATGAGTTTATTTCTTTGAATCCAAGTGATTTTTCATGCATTCAAGATTATTTATCTTAGTACAAAACTCTTAGACTCTTATGTGAAGAATGCAAGATTAAGAGAGAAGACAAAAAATGTATTTATCATATTCTTTCCAAACTTGGACCTTCATAATATGTTTTTGTATCTACATTTTACTCCATGAAAGAATTCTTGACTGCAGCTAGTTATCAAGAGCCTAGTCTTGAATCATTTTGTGATTCCTTGATTAGAGAGCAAGATAAAGTCATTCATCTTGGAATAATTAGCAATGCAGAAACATCTAGGAAAGTCTCATTGTCCTAGCAGAAAGAAAATTCCAAGCATCCCAAGAAACAAAATTTTTGCAATAACAAGCCAAACAAGGGTCCCAAACCCTCTTGGTTCTTTAAAAAATGACAAAGGATCCAAGCCAAAAGGAAAGAAGACTGAGTGTCATTGCAACTTTTGTAGGAAATATTATCATGAAGAATCTAAGTTTTTCAAGAAGATAGCATCCTTGGAAGCAACAATGAAGAAGCACCACATCATCCTAGATTCTTCTTTAGAATCTACCTCTCATGGACATGCACTTTGTGCTTCTGGCTACTCTTATACTGCATCTTCTTCTTCTACTTCAAGTGAATGGTTCATTGATTTTGGAGAATCTTATCATATGGCTAAGGATCAAGCCAACTTTTCTACTATGCATGAATGTAACACCAAAAAAATATTTGTTGGTGATGATAGTTCTCCAAGTGTTGTAGGATATGGAATAGTTCCAATACAAAATGGTCATCTTAGTGATGTAATATGTGTTCTAAGAATTTTCTACAATTTTTTGTCAGTCTCAAATCACTCATTCCGGTGAAGGTAAAACTGTAACGTTTACACCTCACCAAGTTGTAATGAAGGATTTTAAATATCCTCAACATGTCCTAGCTACCAGAATTGTTGATGGTATTACGAGGTTGTACAAATTTAACAACTTTGGGTCATCACCTTTTCCTTCAATTTTTGTTGCTCATAGTGATAACTTGAGCAAAATTTGGCATGAGTGATTTGGTCACTTAATTTATCACTCATTGCAACAACAATGTAAAGACAATATGTTGACAAGTCTTCCGATGGTATCTTGCAAGGATGGTGTTTGTTTCGGTTGTGTACACGAAAAACATCATTGGGACAGTTTTGACAAACGTGCCTCTTGGCACGCCTTCGTTCCCTTGGAGGTTGTGCACAGTGACTTGTGTGGTCCTCTTTCATTTGCTTCCTTTTCTGGTTTCAAATATTTCTTAACTTTCATTGATGATTACTCTAGACGCACTTGGGTTTATTTCATAAAAATTAAGAGTGAATTATTTAACATGTTCTTTGCCTACATGACCCTTGTTGAAAAACAATATGGTCATAAAATCATTAAGTTAAGATCTGACAATGGAGGAGAATATGTTAACAAAAAGTTAACTACTTTATCCACTGAACAAGGCATCCAACAACAACACACTGTTCCATATACACCACAACAAAATGGTGTAGTTGAATGGAAGAATCACACTTTAAAAGAAATGGCTAATTGTATGATCCAATCTAAGGCACTAAGTCTTCAATTTTGGGTTGAGGCCATAAATTGTGCAAATTACATAGTTAATCGCACCCCCACTAAGGATTTACAAGGTATAACACCGAACAAAGCATGGAGTAAAATTAACTATATGTAAGTCACTTCCGTGTGTTTGGCAGTGAAGCATGGGCTCACATTCTGGATGAAAAACAAAAAGCATTGCAGCCTAAAAGTGAAAAGTTCATATTTATTGGATATTTTGAAGATGTAAAAGGTTATAGACTTCTTCAACAACATTCAAATAATGTAATCATTAAAAGAGATGTTAAATTTGATGAAAATCTCTTGGCCTGTGAGCCTAACTTGGCGGGTGTTCCATATTTGGCCTGCGATCCTGATTCGACGACTGTTCCTTCTTCTACTTCCAATGTCCTTGGAAGATTTCCAACTCCAGTTTCCGATGATGATAGTGAGGATGAAAATCCACCTCCTCGTACTCATATTTATCCAGTTGCATTGGCATCATTGCTTCCTCGATGGGTCCGTTCAACATGTGAAGCAGCTGGTGATCTTGCCGTTGATACTAGAGATCAACATCGAACACATTCCTAGTTTCAGCGAGCCTCTTCTCTTTTGGCTCAAGTTTCCAAGGATCATGATCCAAAAACCTTTGCAAAAGCTTTAGGAAATACATATTTGGATGCAACTATGGATGAAGAATATCATTCCTTAATGGCAAACGATACTTGGGATCTTGTACCTCTTCCAAAAGGAAGAAAACTTGTCAGATGTAAATGGATCTATAGAACTGAGTATGCATCATATGGGAGTGTTGAAAGACTTAAGGTAATGTTAGTTTCCAAAGGTTTTTTCCAATTTGAATGGATTGAATACAATGAAAGCTTTTCCCCTGTCACAAAAATGAACTCCATCCACCTTGTTCTTTCTCTTCCAGCCTTACATAACTGGGAAGCCCATCAAATGGATGTCAAGTATGAATTCTTACATTGTGATTTGTAGGAGGAAATTTACATGGAACAACCTCCTGGACATGTTCAGAATAGATCTATCATTGTTTGTCACCTTCAGAAATCCTTATATGGCCTTAAACAAGCTCCTAGAGCTTGGTATGGAAAAATGGATAGCTTTCTCCTTGACATTGGTTTTTCTAGATGCCATCCCGACCCCAATGTCTATACCAAGAAAGTAGGAAACCATCTCATCATACTTTTTCTTTATGTTGATAATTTTATCCTTACCAGTAGTGACCCTAATCTTTTAACCCATGTGAAATCCAGTCTTAAGCAAAATTTTGAAATGTCAAACTTAGGACATTTGCATTATTTTCTTGGTCTCCAATTCTCGCAAACCAAAGAAGGAATATTTCTTTCCCAGTCTATTGTTGATGTATATGTAACTTTGGAATGTATTCTTCTATGTATCTTATGTATTGTAACTCAATGTTTATTCCGGGATGTTTCTATTATGTATTCTTGTCATGTGGTCATGCCCCAATGTTCCGATCGGGAGGATTAATAATGTAATCAATTCATATCAAGTCATTAGGTAAGTCCCCACAGTTTTGGGGCACTTAAGTTATTATACACCAATTAAGGTGTAGGCTCGAGTAGTAATTATTAGGTTGAGCCTACGTGTGAAAAGGCAATTCAAGTGAACGGATGAATATAAATAGAGAGTGAGAGTCTCTCTATTTATCACTTGTGAAATACATCACTTGCTCTCCCAAGTGTGGCGCACTATTGGAGAAGGAAATACTGTGGCTAGACAGAAGACAGAAGGCTATTGCTGTTTTGGGAGATCTCTTACTGTTTTGGTGTTGATTCTATCTTATAGGAAGTTGCGAGGTTTTCTCCTTTATGGTTTCCGTGAGGAAAATCTCTTTGTGTCTCTTGTCTCTTGTGATGTGCTTATGTTTTATTGCTGTGCTTGTTATTCTCTCAGTGAAAAGATCCTAAGATCTTAATGCTAGCTTAATATGATGAAAAACTAACATGGAATCAGAGCTAACCTAAGAAGAATTCATTGTACAGCTGTAGAAACTAGGGCTTCCTCGTTTGTGGACCTTCCTCCATAGATTCTCAGCAAAAGTAAGGTGGAACAACTCTCCTCCTTAGGGCGCATCTTTATGTTGAGGCGGAATTTGATTCCGAGCTTTTTCAGTCTTAGATGCGGAAATTAGGGCTTTTTACAGAAGAGGAATTTTTGAGTGAGACCAGCATAGGGTTATTCTCCTCATCAAAACCTAAGTTTAGAGACCTGGATCAAGAAATTTGGTTGGGTGAAACTCCAGGAAAGTCAAACCCTAATTTGACCTTGAGCTAGGAGAAACCCTAAATACTAAAACTGCTAAGTTTTGGTACAGTCGCTATATTCCGAGATTGGAAAAGTCTCAAAAGCTAAAAATTGTAGGGACCGAATATAAAATCCTGATGAAGCCTGTTCCCAAAACTCAAACTCATATTTACTGTACTCCAGGAGATATGATCTCTCCAAGTTAGGGTTCCAGCCTCTACCAGAATTCATCCCTGAACAGGACATCTGGGGATATCTGCAATATCTTGAGCTACAAAGGTCCAAATGGAATTCCCGAGGATTTTCTAGAAAGGGAACGAACTTTACTTTTGGTGGTCCAAATATCAGACTCAGAAGATGAACCAGTGACACGTGGCATGCCGTACAACTTCGATGTTCTGAACAGTCCTGTAACAGGTCACCTTGGGATAAGGATCATAAATCCCAAATGGTGAAACCAATTCTGATGAAACCTATGGTTTTGTATCTAGGACATGCGAGGTTACCTCAGTGTGAAATATCAGACACAGAGGAGTATTAATTTCAGAGATATCATAGAAACAGTAACAGGCATTTCTGTAGAAGAAATTGGAAAATTAGGGCTTCCTGTTCTGGGAGCTTCCCTCCACTGTTTTCAGAAAAGGAGTACATTGGATAGCTCCATTTGAAGAGATCTATCTGTTCATCCAATCATATCTAAAATATTCCATGTTTTGAAAATTAGGGTTTCTATGACAAACCCTAGATCAGCGAACTCCGGGACAAGGACGGACACCTCAAATCGGTAAGATCTAATCCTTTGCTATTTCCATTTGAATATGATATATCACATCAGCTTGGTGACAAGCTTGGGGAAGTTGACAACTTCCAAGCCTGCAAGTATCTGATCTCTCTTAAGAAACTGGATTGGACACCTACCTGAGTATAAAGGTTCCAGTTTCAAAGGGAGACGAGGTTAGAAGCCTTTCACAAGAAGAACTTGGTCAAGGCCAAAGAAGACATCATGCTCATGCTGCAGAGGATGATGAACCATCCAGAAAGAGATCCAGATATGAAAGTGAAGATTCTTCAAGCAAGGATGAATATGTTCTGATATCAGCTCTCATAGGTAACATTACTCATGGAAGTGATGATTGGCTTATAGACAGTGGGGCTTCCAAACATATGACAGGATTCAAGGAATCCTTTGTAAGACTGTCAGAACATCAATCACCTCACAAGGTGAAACTAGGAGATGACTACCAATATCCAATAACAAGTAGTGGGGAATATTCATACAAGCTAGACTTTGGTAAGTCTCTAACAATAAAAGAAGTATTGTTTGTTCCAGGACTCAAGAAGAACCTTCTCTCCATTTCAACATTGATGCAAAAGGAATGCGGGTTGCATTCACAGATGGTCAAGTCATCATGTGGCCGAAAGGAAAGACTATTGATGATGCGGTAGTGATTGGAGAACAAGAAGGAGGCTTTTACAAATTGAAGGGCTATCTAGAACAAGCCTTGATCCATGAAACATTAGAGAAAAATGAGCTTTGGCATAGAAGGCTTGCACACGTGCATTACAGAGCACTACCTATTGCAAGCAAAGTTGTTAAAGGTCTTCCAGAATTTCAAGCTATTTGAAGGGAAGAACAAAATCAAAATATGACTTAAAGAAAAAGTGAAGAATGCAAAAGTGGTGATGGCCACCTTGAATGGCCTCCCAGGATCGTGGAATTCATTCATGTGAGGAATGTGTGCTAGAAGGAAGTGATTACTTTCAATAGACTCTAGAAAGAGAACTCACAAGAAGAAGAAGCTCAAGAAGAGAAGGTGGGAGCAACTGAAGATCAAGCTCTTTCCATCCAAAGAATATCCCTCAAGCAATGAGGAATATGAAGAACTCAACTCTTGAAGAACTTCTTATCCTCCATATCATTTGGATAAGAAACGATGATACCATGAATCAAGAAGACAATGAAGCTGAAGGATCAAGAAGCAGTCTACCCTCGAAACAAATAAAGATAAGTAATCAATTGTTATTTCATGATATTGTTTTGTTATGCATTTGTTTATATTCAGTTGATGTATTATGCATGATAGGATTTTTGCATTAAATGACAGTATACTTGT
>LPNX010802638.1:22818-149266 GCA_001517045.1 Pseudotsuga menziesii | reverse complement strand
AGCTACTTGCACATGGTGGGACTCATGGACTAGGAAAATAAGACAAAATAAATGAAATAATGTCTAAGTGGGTAAATACTATGGGTTGATTATTCTAACACCTTCCAAACCATCAATCGCCAAAACATACCTATTAAAATCAAATCGAAAATTTCCCACTCACCACTCCAATAATAGAGGGAAACCAACCTTTGCATAAATATGTTTGAACTTCCTCACACAAGACAATAGACAATGCATGGAACATCCCATGATACTAATAAAATGATTTTTATGTCTGCAAATAAAACCACACTTGAGTATTTCTAGATACTTTCACCATCGATAGATTTTTTTTGGTAAGATATGCACAACCTAGGGACAAATATAAGAACCACTTTTGTTAGATGGTCTCTTAAAATTTAAACCCCACAACAAAACAAGAACATAGTTTCATTTTCAGAAAACTTGTACAATTAACCTTGAACCATGTCCATTGGGTATGTTATAGACATGGAAAATATGCCTACACACGCTCTTTCTCCTAGAAAAAGAATACACTTTGTTCTATAGATTATATCAACCATAGGAGTTACAATTACAAATTACTTGATATTAAATAGGTTATCCAAGATGCTGCATGGAGAGTTGCAATTTGTGCATCGTTACGAAGGGGAATAAAAAATCAAAACTCCAGGAATAAAACTTGAAGATAAAATCACTTGAAATGGAGAACGATGAGCTAGAAATGTAAGTGCAACACCTTGAGTAGAACATAAACTGCCAACAAGCTTTCTTGACCAAAACCATGAAAGCTATGGAAATATTTAGAGTCTAATTTATATAAGTGGAAAAATCAAAATTTCAAAATTCTAACCAATAAGAGTTGTTGGAAGGAAACAACCCTCTCACCCTTTTTACTTGTTTTAATCAATAAAAATGGTGAGCTGAATATATCTTTATGAATTTATGAAAATTTATAAAGAGTGCCTTCATAATCTATGATTCTGAAGGTACTCTAAATATCAAGGTACTCTAAATCTCGAAACATCTATTTCATTAGAAAATATCATTTGCAAGACTCTTATGATGAATTATTGAAATTATTATTGAAAAACCATTTAGCAGCTGCTAAATCAATTTTTCATATGATCAGTTCTTCTTCATTAAATTTTAAGTATAACTTATCAATATCATTTCACGATTGAAATTGTCTTGCATTTAGGATTTTCGATAGTCATCTCATCATTAAAATCCTTTTAATTTCATTAGGAGTGTGTTGATTTGATTTATGATGTCTATGAAATATATTGATGAAAGATTTCATGTTTATATGTTAATTTTAATATAAATTAAAAACATGAAATTATTTAAACTTATGCCTAAAAATTAGAAATTTAAATCTTATGATAATTATGCCTAATTAGAACATAGTTTGGATCATAAAAGGGTAAAAAAACCCTAAAAAGGGCCAAAACCCCTAAAAAGGGTAAAAATCCCTTAAAAAGGGTTCAAAAACCCTAAAAAAGGGAAAGGGTCAGAAAACCACAGTAAAATACCATGGTTAACCACATTGGGCCAAAACACCATAGAGCCATACTATGAATACATTGTGAAGGGCTCTCCCAAAATACCTTTTTCCTCATTTTTCATTTGTGGGTATGCTATGACACTCTTGCTCTCAGGTATTCACATACTCCCTTACCACCATTCTCATCACCATTCCATTCCCACGGTGTATGTTGAGACATTCTTCGTAACCATATTGGACCCACTCCCCATTTGACACATGTCCGTGGAGACCATTGGAGAACCAACCCATAGAGATTCCGACCACGGTGGCCCACTTTACAGGAAAGGAGGTATATTTTTATTTATTTGCATTTTTTTAGTTTAGCCGTTGTGTATTGAAAAAACGTTAAAAATTATTTGCTTTATGTTACTAATCTAGTTTATTGTTTTATTTTTCCATGGAACTCTTCCTTACGATCACAACGAAAATCATGTTCTGGCCAAGTAGTAGGATTTGTAGCCCTTCCATCTCCTCTGGTCTATTATGCACCACCTGTGCAACCCACTCCAGCTCCTGCCCTGAATCCTTCGGTTTCTACAAGATGGTTTATGCTCAACAAAACCTTCCTAACCAACCCGACCCCAATAACCAACAAGGGTAGGGAAAGAACAAGCGAGGTAAAAACCGAGGAAATAATCAAACCCAAGGAGGCGGGCAATAGACTAATCCTCCCAACAACAACAGTGTCAAACCTCCAGGCTCCTGCATAGAATATTCAGTGCCCTAATTGGCCTAGGAAAAACCCACAGTTACGGACCAACCACCCTTGTGTTATCTGCAACACCTATGTTCATTACACTCATTAGTGTCCTCACATGGATAACGTCCAACAACTCCTTCAAAATGATAATCAATGGGATCAAAATGTGGATGCTCCAGCTTAGCCTAAGCCAGCAACACCAAGTCCTTTGCCTATGGTGTTCCAAAACCCCCTACCACACCAAGTAATTGTTGCAACCAAACCCTTGGCGCCACCTATTTCTGAAGCTCTTGCTGTGGCCCCACCTGTTAAGGCTGGTGTCCATCACCTCATGACATTGTCATCCGAATTCAACCTCCAGACTCGACGCAAATAGTATGGATCCACCATAGAAGTCACTGACCCATCAATGACATATACCTATACCACTTCTGATATGTCTCTGTACTTACCAAGACCCCCACCGATGGGGCGACTAGAGTCCCCTGGTTCCCTATGCGTCGTGTTGCAAACAATGCTACTTCTAGAGCTGCCCTCAATTATAGTATAGTTGACTACTTGGCCTAATATCCTACAACCATGTACGCTCTGGAAGTTCTTAAAACTTGTACATCACAATGTAAATCATTGTTGTTTGTTGTATGTGCCGTATATCCCTTTGATTCTAGGTTGATCACCTTCGAACTAGATCAAGGAGAACACAGGATGCCGTCTACCGTCGCCTTCCAAGTTGTAGTCTCAATTCGGAATTTGGTTGTACATTGATGCATTATTGATGAGGGGGAATCCATGTTACACCAAAATATTTTCACCATCATGTTATGAGATAGGTATTCCCTTGTCTACTCTAATCCCTCAAAGTTTTCCATAGAGAAATGACAGGAAAAAATACCCCCTTACATTTTTTCCTTGTTTTGAGCTGGTAATGCTCTTTCCTGATTGTAAAAAAGTGTTACCCAAGAAGCAAAGAGATGGTAACATTCCTGATACATGAGCAATGAGTGGTGCCACCACTTCTAGCCTTATTGCAAGAAGTGTCCCCCCCTTAACACCGCCTGTTTGCTTCATTGGAGGAGCGATGATCAAGTTTTCAAGGAAAAAAGAGAAGCTTCGAGAGGATTCTCGAAGATTACTTTTGTGGAGCCTCATCCCTATGGTTTAGGATCCACCTGGAGCTCGATATCCTCCCTTTTTGGGTCTAATATCCACCTCACCCATGAGATCCTCAACCATTCCTATCCTCCCATGCCTTTAAATACTGGCTCATCCCCCATGGGAGAAAGGAGGAAGAATTGTGTTGCATACCCACACTCTGCCAAAATAATTCTTGAACTATTGGAGGAAAGGTGAAGTTAGGGGAGAGGATCCATTGGAAGGAACTCTCAACACCAAGGCATAAAGGTTGTAGTCTCTCCAATTATTTTTAATAAAAAATGTCTTTTCTTTTCCATATTTACTGTTTCATGTGTATATATTACTTGATTCCTTGGTCATGAGCATAGATCTAGTTGATTATATTATATGCTATCATGTTTTTCTTGTTGTCTTCCATCTTTTACAGGTTGTACAGTATCAAAGGAGAAAGCGTCAAAAACAGTGAGGACAACCTTTAAGAGAAGTATTGATGCATTACATTCAAGTGATTAACCAGATCTAGGGGAAGTTTAACATTTGGTGTTTGTGTTTTGTTCTAGATCTGAACCATTCATACTAGGGAACCAAATCTTGTCTACAGGAGGTGCGTATTTGTGTCTAACAATCCACCTGTGTTATGTTGACCTTTGTTTGGTAGAAACTCAGGTCCCCTACCCTTCAACCTTCTACTACCGCTCTCCGCACCTACGATGGTCGCTCTACTAAGCCACAAGGGGGTTCTCACGAATGTTCCTGTTGATTTAGTTGGTAAAAAAGTATTGATTGACATCGAGGTTGTAAATTCCCAACTTGATTACAACCTCCTCCTAGGACGTAGCTACATGTATGCCATGCGAGCTGTGGCCTCTACCGTATTTCTACTACTGATGTTCCCTCATGATGGGAAGATCATGACTATCGATCAATTGAAATACTATGATCCTAAGGGGCCGGCCACACTGGAACATTTCCTTCCAACTATCAACTCCACCATCGACAACATGTACAATCCATATTTATTTGCTGTTGGCCCAGGCCCGGTTTTTCAACACTCCTATGACATACACCTTATTGTCCTTACCACCTCCACCTACATCGACTAATGTATCATATTTTTGTACTATCACATATGGTACCATCCCGACCACATCGCAACATCAGTCTCAACCCTAACCATAGTCACTTGGGAATTATTGGGGTTCATTCCTAATCCACACAATTCTCTTCCTTTTTCCACCTTCTGGCATCATGAGCAAGCCTATCATGGCTACTATCAACTTACCTAATTTAACGTTGGAAATTCCTGTGTGGTACCTCGATCCAACTACCCAATCCCCGGTTCCCTAGGTTGTGTTGACTCCCATCCAACCTATTGAGACGGTGTCCTTCCGACCTCTTGGTCCATCAAAGACTACTCCTGTTTCCATACCTGCCCCTCCTCCTCCAAAGAATGTTGGGGGAAAGGATGCCAAAGCAATGACTGAACCTCGTCTGTCTTCCACTTTCCCATTGTGCGATTTCCAAGGTCATGCGACACAAAACTATCCAGAGTTTCCTATCCTTCACACCCACATGGACGCTATGGATGACACCGATGGTACTCCAGTTGTCACCGTCCCGTATCCACCAATGGTTAAGAACAAGTCATTTCTAACTAACCATCCTTGTGTAGTTTGTGGCTTGTATGGTCATTACACTCACCATTGCCCCAAATTTTTTGAGTATCGGTCAACCCTTCATGACCTTTAGAAACAATTCCATGAATCCAACATTACTGTCCTTGAGGAAATACACCCTTCGACTTCTTCCTCATATAGAACCAACACCATATACATGATCTACAGTTCCGCTAGTCCTTTTGTCTCCTCATTTGTAGAGGATCCCTTCGATCTATCCACGCATTGTTTCAACAATGATGAGGAGATTCTTGAATCTCTTTTGACTCTTGAGTACCCTTGGGATGATATGCACCATCGCTCACTCTTTATTCCCGATGAACCAATCTCATCGTCGGATCAATACTCAGTTGAAGCCAAAGAATTCATCCATGGAAAAGTAGATGGGTTCAAGAACCCCATTCCATCACTTGATGCCTTTGAAGAGGGAAACATGGCTAACATATTTCCAACTATCAAGGTCAATATCTCAACCAACCCTGAGGTAGTCGAAGATATTACACTAGGAGCTTCTTTCTCCCCTGAAGAAGTTTCTTCATACAAGGCACTTTTTCAAGAGTTCCATGATAGCTTCACTTGGTCATATACTAAGATTCCTAGGATTGATCCATCTATCGTCGAACATCGTATTGACACATGTCCTAATGTGGCACCTTTTTGCCAAAAATAAAGACCCATTCACCTCCCAAAGGCTCCTGCTGTCAAAGTCGAGATCGAGAAACTGCGTAAAACAGGTTTCATATACCCCATCGTGTATACCACTTGGGTTTCCAATCATGTTCCTGTTAATAAAAAACAAGGTACCATTCGTGTCTATACTTACTTTCGTGACTTGAACTTGGCATGTCCCAAGGAAAATTTCCCCACTCTGTTCATTGACGATATCATTGATGCATGTGCTAGACATGAAGTGTCACATGCCCCAATTTTGTAAAATAATGTTATTTGTTTTGAATTGATTCCCAAGACATTATGTTAAATTTAATGCTAAGTTGGAACTGATGACTCAGCAGAGTCAAAAGATGTGGAATGTAATTTTGAATATTTTATTTTTAAATAAATATTAGTGGAGACAACAGCTTGGGAGAGTTGTTAAAAAGAGTGTTACTGGTGAAGATGGTGGAAGGAACTAGGTGGAGAGAAAAAAGACAAGTGGCAGCATCCTCAAACACTTCCTATGTTGCAGGTGGCAACTTCCCTACATTTGGGGTCATGATTCCCCAATAAAGTGGGATCAGAGCAGGTGGCTCAATTAATGACAACTAACCCAAAAAGACCTAGGTAATCTTATAAAAATGCCCAATGTAGAGAGCTGAGGCTGCTCATATTTTCCAGGAGAAGAATCATTCAAGGGGAATGCACTTCAAGGAATTCATTGGGAAAAGGGAAACTGTAAGGAAGGTGTTTTAAGGGATAAACTGCAGGAACTTGATCTAATATAGATTTTTAGTTGAGAGATCTGACTGACGGGTTTAGGATTGGTATTGAGTCTAAGGACTAGTACTTTGGTTATTTGCTCCACCTAGTTCCAGCGAGGGAGACCAGAGCAGGCTCGGGGGTCCTGAGGAGTCACTGTTTGAGCGCTCTCCAGGAGTTGGTAGGGAGGAACGGCCTCCCATTGCTGTTGTCGACCAGCTTTAAGAACATGTTCTGCTATCTTTTAATTTCTGTGTTAAAGTTATATCTGTGTGTGAATAAATGATGCATGTTCAGGTTATGATGTAAACTCAGAGGGTAGAATATCTTAGTTTTTTTAATAATGGATCTGTTCTTGATGAAAATAAATCCTACCTGTGTTTTTCCCCATCTGGAGTAATCCAGATCGTACTCTAGCACATGTGGTGTATTTAAATGAAGAGAGTATGATGTAAATTTAAAATAAGATGTTAGCTTGAATACTAGAATGTTTTCTTTTATTAAGATATTTGTTATCAGAAGAAATATTATTTTGTACATAGAGTAGTGTTAGATCTAGACTGTGAATGTCAGAATAATAGAAAAGGAAAGGAAGTTATATCATTATACTAACAGTGGTATGTTTTGGTAGACGAAACAGTCTTCTACACAGTATTCACTTCCGTAATCCTTATATCTATTTTGAAACAAAAGGAAAAGAAGATAATAGTTAAAAGGTGTAGTATTGGGTTAAATAAAATGCCTTTTCAGCTCTGTAGTTTATTTCTTTCCTAATTAGGATAACTACTGTATTTGTAGCAACCAAACTGTGAGTAAGAATGGAAAACCATGATTTAATTTTAAAGATAAAACTAGTTGGTTTAAGATTGTTATCTAGGTGATTCCATTTATGACTGAAAGGGTAAATAATTTATACTTTTTATCTAACTGAACTTACACAGGTTCTACAGTTACTAACCTATCTCTTAAGGAATTTAAACAAATACTACTATTTCTTTAGAGAAAGGAATTCAGTTAATTTGTTATTACCCTTATTTAATAAATTCTAATGTTATAATTTAAATAGGGTAATATAGATACAGAAAGAATTCTTATAAATTATTTAGTATAGAAAACCTAAGAGTATAACAATAAAATATTTTCTCATCTGTACACTTTATACTAAGTATAAAGATAATGTATATAATTATAGAAACAATATTTACTTGTAAGTAAAATAACATTCTTTTAACATTATAATAATATATCAAGTAAATATAAACCTTGTACTTAAAAGATGTAACTATATAGTTACATAAGTACAATTCTAAAAAATTGAATTATTTATTTTTTTGAAGTTAACAAATACAAAATAAATATTTAAAACCTTATTAGAACAGAGGAAAATAAGGTAAGATAACATAAAAATAACATACAGTTATCCTAAACAGGTAATATTTAAAATAATTTACAGAGTAAATTCAAATGTAATAGCTTGCAGGAAATTAAATTAACAGAACATAAACATGTTCGATTAACTGAGCTTAATAACCCATTATACAATATAAGAAATAACATAATAAATTATAGTATTATATTGTAATAAAAAGATAATTTAAAAACAGTAAATACATCTTTACATCGCTGAGTTAGGGTAAAACCCTAATGTACCAAAAATTACAACAGAAGTATCAAACAAGTGAGTCTAAGCTCTATTTTTTTGATGCCTCTATGCTCTTAAGAATTAACAGAGAATGGATTAACATGCCTTCCATCACTTTATACATTTTATACACAAAACCAGAAGCAAAAAACAAAATTTACAGGTCACGGCCTAAGTCGGAAGCCCCGCATAAAGCAAGGGTTTGTCATCAACAAAAACATCGAACCAAGTTAACCCAGATAAACCAAAACCATGAGGGTCTTTGCAGGCCACGGAGACCAACCAACAAATGTTCCATACGGAACTGTACAAGGACGAACTGCCATGGGATATCCAAGGCTCACCTGTGAGCAAGTTGTTGTCCCAACTTTGCACCAACTGCGTAGAAGGACAAGGCCGTCACCTGTAAAAACAATCCACGACGTCGTTAAGATTTTATACTTATATTAACAGAGACTTAAAAAAAACAGAGATGCAGATACTAGTTCTTACCTGAGCTTCAAAGTAACGTAACCACCCACAAACAGAAGTGTCGCCACCAACACAAGGATAAACAAACCCTTCATCTGTTACAAGAAAGAGGGAGGTTACCAACGTAGCAACAACCAGTGATAGTCAAGAGTTGGAGCGACAAGCCGAGCAAACATAAAAATGTGGGCCACCACTACTTCCCAACCAAAAGGTTCACTCTGCTAAGAAACCCTAAGACCAAACAAATCATAAGATGCGAAGCCATGGCTCTCACTACCTGGCCAAAGAAAAAAGAGACTTTTACAGTCTGATAAACTCTGAAATGAGCAAGCCACGAAGGTTAAACCCTAAAGGAAAGCAACTATCACGTTGCAAGCAGTGAACGCTCCTTACAACTCTTTTCTATCAACTTCCAAAGCAAGCTTTCGAGGTTCAAGAGGCAAGAAGCAAGTTAGGAGACTATCATCAAATCAGTTGCAGAACCGACATGGAGGTCAAAACACAGTAGCAGAGCGACTGGAGGCCCGAAAACGATGGAGGAAATAACAAGACTAGGGTTCACAATCCCCTTTTATCTTCACAATGCTTGGCCACGATGATTCCACGTACACACTTAAATAATTTGTCATGCAGTGGGTAATCCATATAGTTTCGTCGTACAATAAAATGAAATGATTTTTATTTCAATCATATGGTGGTTCGAAAGTTCCACAAGGTTCTATACTCCCGGAGTCAACCAAGCATTGTACGCTGCAACGTCAAAAAAATGAACTTTAGTGTAAAGGTTAGGTCGTTATAATTATAAATTATTATAACTCATCATGGGCGTGGAAAATTCTATGACCTAACACCTTATGCGAGCAGAGTATGCATTCGATCAATGACTATAACTCTATCAAGGGTTATGTCACTTAATTTTATGCAAAATAATTACATAAATCTTATTTATATTAAACCTTTCTTGCTAGCTTTATCCTTGTTTGGCTTGAGTTTTTTTTTATAAAACTAATAGGTTTGCAAAGAAGAGTGATAAGCCTTATAGTATTTATCGGGCTTGTCAATAGATAATTTATGATGATCTTAATAGCAAAAACTGGACAATATGTTTCCAAGTATGTTATGTGTAAAAGAACTTAGTTCTTCATTACTAACGTAATCCATTGGATAGCAGTATGTTAATGATGATATGATCCTTTTAAGCCTCAAGCTTTATAAGTTAGAATATTAATATAAAACTCATTAACTTTTGTGCATTACTTTTCTCATCACAAGAATTTTGTCGTGACGTAAATTGTTTATGGACACAGTTTAGGTATACCCTTAAACGTAAAACCCCGCCATCTTTAACCTGTGTGTAAGGAAATATTAAAGGCGTTTACACATGATGACTTTGGTAAACATTGATAAATTATCTAAGAAGTTAGTTCGCAATAAAAAATTATAAATTTCAAACTAGAGAGAGAGAGAGAAAATGTCGCCAAATACTATTAGGATAGAATCTCTTTTCTTTGACATCTTTAAAAAGAATAACAAACTAATTGTTTTTACCTCATAAAAGCATTTGAAATTGAAACAGCATATATATTCTTTTTACTGGGCTATTATTTTTGCAACAAACATATATCTGCATGCTTTATGAATATTGACAGGCAGCACCGGATCTTTCTTACCTGTAAATCTGTGAGATCAGGTAAAATTTCCGCGTTAGCTCAAAAGCTAAGTAAGCCCCAGAATCCCAAGACAGTTCCACCTTTTTGTCGCAAAGAAAAATAAATCATTAAACTGAAAAAGAATTATTCGATAAGATAAACATAATCGAGTAGATAATTCAAATTATGAATTTACCAATCTGTAAATCAAATAACATATAATTAATTATAGCTGTTAGCTGACTGCATTATTGAATATTATCTATATTTTCCAAATTTTAAAATTTTCGGTAAATTTGGGGTTTTGACATGAAGTCTTTTATTTCATGGATGGTTTTTCCAGTTATAACCAAATTCAGATCTCGAAACAAGGCCAGTACAAGACTGGTTTCACAACCCCCTAGGGAACATTTTCATATCAAGTTATTCCATTGGGCCTTAAAAATGATGGAGTCACTTTTCTGGGGCCCATGAAGTTCTGCTTCCATGACCTCATCCATATCATCTTGGTCTACCTAGACGACCTCACCACTCGCTCTCAGAAGCATTCACAACACCTAGACGACTTATGACAAGTATTCTTGCGATGTCACAAATACAATGTCTGCTTGAACCCTCTCAAGTGTGTGTTTTGTGTCCCAAATTGGCGTTTACTCAGGTTTATCGTATCCCATAAGGGGATTGTGGTAAACCCTATGAAGGTTCAAGCCATTCTGAATATTCCCTCACCTCGTACTTTGCACCAACTACAGAGTCTCCAAGGAAAGAAAAATTTCCTTCGCTGTTTCATTCCGGAATATGCGACAAAATTCCATGGTTTCTTATGACTGCTCCGTACCAACATTCTATTTTTTTGGGATAAGCATGCGCAAGATTCTTTTGATCCATTGAAAAAATCTATAGCTTCCACTCTATTGTTGTCTCCACCCAACTTCACTAAGGATTTCATTCTCTATGTGTCGGCATCTGAAAATACCATCGCTGGAGTTTTGGTCCAAGAAGACGATGCTCATCAAGAGCATGTGATCTATTATGTAAGTCAGAATATTTTTGGTTTCCCTTTACATTATTCATATGAAGAGACTATGTCCCTCACCATCGTCTTTTCTATTCGAAAGCTACACCATTACATCCTTTTGGGTCACACTAGAGTCGTGGTCGATTCCAACCCCATGAGATATCTCTTGAGCCGTCGCCTTATACAAGGTCGTGTTTCCAAGTGGATTGTCATTCTCCAAGAGTATGATTTGGAATTTGTTACCCCCAAGAGAACCAAATATTTGGCATTAGCTTCCCTAATGATAGACCTCCCTTCATCATCTACGTCGCCACCAATCACAGACAACCTTACAGACAAATTTCTATTTGTCATATCCAAGGAAGACCCCTGGTATGGGGGCATACTCTTATACCTACGAAATCAGAACTTTGGGGCTCATTTAAGCTACGAATATCATCGACGCATTCGACATCAAGCTGCTTGCTATCTCCTCATAGGGGATGTCTTGTACCGTCTTGAATGACTGTCACAGTGGAGCTTGTGGTGGCCACCTTTCTGGTTTGGCCATCGCCTTGAATATCCTCTGTGTTGGTTATTTTTGGCCCACCATATTTGCCGATTGCATCCATGCAGTCAAACAATGCTGCAATTGCTATCTCTTTTCCCCAAAATCAAGGACACCGCCCATGCCGTTACATCTAGTCATCACAGTCGGTCCCTTCTATAAGTGGGCGATTGAATTCATGACTTGTAATCCTACCTCGGTTGGCGGTCATAAGTACATCATTGTGTCCATTGATAATTTCACTAAATGGGCTAAGGCCATGACGACATTAAATTGTAAGGGTGATATCGTGGCACATTTATTTGTTAACCACATTATCATGCATTTTGGTGTCCCCCAATAGATAGTCTCAGACCATGGTTCTCATTTTGAGGATGTGGTTTGGACAAAGCTTTCAACCATGTTGAATTTTGAACACCACTACTCCTCCACATACTACCCCCAGGGAAATGGTCAAGTTGATTATGCCAAAAAGATCCTCAAAACCATGCTCCAACAAATGGTGGACAAACATAAAACCAACTGGCATCATTTTCTCTTATCCACCCTCTGGGCCTATCGTACATCCACAAAGACTGCCATCGGTTTTACCCCATTTCACTTAGTACATGGTGTCGAGTTGGTACTTCCCATTGAGTGCCGTATGCCATCACTCTGCCTTGCCGTCGAGCTCCTCCCCGATACCTCACCATTAGAACAATGCCTTATTATACTCGAGCAAACCAATAAGGAATTTCATGACGCTCTTCAGATGATCAAAGTGGCTAATACTCGGTCAAATTCACATTTTGACTCCCATGTTCACCCTCGCACCTTCAACGAGGGAGATCTCATCCTCGTTTATGACCAAGATAATGATAAGTTAGGGAAAGGGAAGTTTGATTCCATGTGGTATGACCGATATGTCATCCATCACTGCCTCAATAAGGGGCATATATCCTCGTTGACTCCAACAACCACCTCTTGAAGAATCACCACAACGGGCTCTACCTCAAGAGGTTCTATGCTTGATTTCACCCACCATGAGTCACTTGTGTCATAATTTTTTTGTTTTGTTTTACACTGTGATTTTCATGAGTCTTATAGTTTTTTTCCTTGGTTGCTCCAGATGGATCCTACCTTGCATCACTACGTTGGGTTCGCTGACGGAGCAAGTAGATGGTATCCTAATATCATCTCGGTTGTGTGTGTTATCTATTCCCCATCACATGAGTTGATCCATATCGAGAGAATGCGTGTTGGCATTGCTACCAACAACTAGACTAAGTACGATGGTGTCATTGGTCTCTTGGTCGTTTCCCTCCATTTGGGTATTCGTCACCTTGATGACTTCTTAGACTCCCATTTGCTTGTCTCCCAGTTGAATAACTCCTATCGGGTACACTATAATTATCTCTTTAGAAATTTCCCACGCACTAGACATTTTGTTGGAGATCTTGAATCCATTACATTCATGCATGTTCCCAGAAGTCTCAATAGTGTAGCAAACCAAATAGCTAATGACGGTTTAGAGTGGCACATCAATCATCGCATATGGGAAATAAAACTACATCATGCATAATCATATAGTGATGCATACATATTTCATATAAATCATATAGGAATCATCATAAAAAAGACTCATAAAAAATACATACAAAGTGCATCCACGTGCATGCATATCATGTCATGATGTTCATTACAAAACAAGAAGCCCCATAAGCTTTCTCGGCTGAGCATACATATCATACAAAATTCCTAGTGCACCACTGCACTAGGGGAAACACCACTAGCTGCTAGTCAGAGTCAGAGTCCTCCTCCTGGTACTCTAGGTCTGTGTCCTCCTTGATGTCCTCCTCACTGTAGTCCTCCTCCTCCTCCATCAACACATCGATCTGTGCCATTACTTGAACATACTCAGCTGTGATCGCGATCCTCCTCATTAAGGGGATCCACTCTGTAGGAGCATGGTAGCATGCAGCGATCCGATCATTGTCCAGGTATTGGAAGCCATAATTGGTGACCCCATCTAATAAGCACTCTATATCGCGACGAAGTGAGTCCAAAGTATTTCGACGCATCCTGTGCCCATTAGAGGGTGGATCTAACCCCTCCACCCTGCCCCTCCATTGCTGATAGCTTGCTGGAGGGAATGGCCCGATGTCTGCACATGCACACAACATTTCATCAGTATCTATCAAACACAGAAACATGATACTACTAATCTAGTCAACTATATATGAATGAAACCACATAAATCATCATGTATATGTACCATCAAGTCCCCAGGCCTGTACTGGAGGTCGAAGCATTCCAGGATCTCCTCGGTGGTCCATCCTTGCATATGGGTAGTCCTCTATAAGGAATGATAGCTTCCTCCACTATGCAAAAATATCCTGAGTAAAGAACTATCCCACTAGGTCACCTCCTTCCCGGATCATCATCTCACTCCACCTCCTCATACGAGGATCACAAGGTCCTCCCTCCCGCACCTCTAGGTGTGGTCGTAGGGTCGGTAGCCGCTCAAAATAGAATGAGCACAAAAAACAAGGGAAGCAGGAATACCCTCCCACTGTCCTGACATGGTTGAGTGCACGCCGAACCTGTGTCAAGTACATTTGGGCCCAAGCAAAGTAGGTTTCCCTCATCACATGCCCCACAATATGGAGCTAGCCTCTTGAGACCTTGTGAGGTCTCGATGACCACAGTATTCGCAGGACCATCGCTTCCACATCCCGAGTCGTAATACTCTCGTTGTCGCACACTAGTACATATGATGAGTGCACCATAGTAGAGGCATAGAAATGCCTCTCATAGAGGTCGTCCAGTGGCAATCCATGTGTGAGCTTCGTCGTAGTGTCACCGATCATACCCAACATAGGGAGCCCATTAAAAAAATAGATAACGAGGATCATGATCTTGATCCACTCCTCCTGGATGATAAAACACTCAGCATCCAGGTCCCAGAAGCTCACCAAATTGTCCAACAATAACTTATATGAACGCATGAGCGGGATCTGGAAGAAATTCAATAGCCCACTTTGGGCGAGCGTGTCCACCACCGCCCCCCATCCTCATATACCTTCTCTCACAGGGTACCAATGTCTTACTCTCCCCATGTCACCTGTGGCATCCTACACATACACACAGTCCCTTTGGTGTCCTCCACTCCAACTCAACACTGAACAGTAACAATGACACATGTTATGTGGCCCCCCCTGTTTATAGGCCTCCATTTGGTCTAGTTTTTTTTTATGCACCATAGAGTCATCCAAAGTCTGTTTGAGACACTGTTTGCACCATCGGGTTTGGTTTCCAGTCCTCTATATTTTTACGAGACCCTCATCTCATGCTCTCATTATGATTTTTTGGGCCATTTCCTTGAATTCACCTCAATTTGCGTGCCATCAAGTGATTATCCCCTTATATGTATTGGCATGTTCACAAGCCATCCGCTCCATCCATACTGCATAGTTGGCCATATTTTCCCACCATCCATCATCCTGCAAGGGGGGCCCATTAGTGTTTTGCATTTTTTCCTCTCAACCATGTTCACAACATAACCTCTTTCCATATATTGAACACTCCCCCCTTGATTGATTGACCATTACATAGTTTCTGTTAAGCTCTTTTATGACTCCGAAAAGAATGAAAATATTGTCGAGCACGCTTGCTTCCTTTCATGCTCATTAAAATATTTGAAAGGGCATCTATGTGGCCTTTTTATTTCCTTTTTCAGAACACATATATTATCATAAGAAAAGGACCACCCTGGCACCTTCCATCTAGGACCATTTCCCTTTGTATCATTTTATGGTTTCTCACAAATTGGGACTGTACTTTACAAAAAATCTCATTATAGGTTGTCTTTAAGCTCTTTTCCAGCCATATCATCAAGGAAATATTGCTGAGCAAACTTGGTTTCATTCATGCTCGTAAAATTATTTGAAAGAACTTTCGGTCAATATAGGTTTAACCTTTTTCGACCTGATTGGACTACCAACGGTAAAGAAGTCTTCCTTCCCCAAAGGTTGGGAGAGCTCTCCTTTGTACATTTTTATCCTTTTTCGGGCTTAGGAGACTACATACAAAAAAGAGGCAACACTGGAGTCTTCTTCCTGTTTTCAGACTCTCTAAAAATGAAAACACCATCGAGCATTTAATTTCTTGGGCTCACTAAAAATCCAAGAGATCGTGTCATAACGGTGTCTTGAGGCACCACTACATATGTTATCATAGTATGGCAGCTTCCCCCCATTAGGCCGTCTTTGTTCAGAATATTATGTAATGAGTCTTCCTTGGATCCCATGGATATCACTAGTCTAGTTACTTCCCTCAATACTTCCCATTTGCAGTTATCTTCCTGGTATTACATCTATGATCCCTCTCCCATGAGTCTATTTTATTTTCTGCCAATTCAAACCTACCGTCATACACTTAACAAAGGAAGTTTGAGTCCCTCATACTCCCCTGCCCCTGTTCCCCCATTCAGTGTGTCAGTCCCCATATTGGTCCACATCTTTGGTTATCCCCCTCGTGCTTCTAGTTAAGGACACATCATTGCCTTGATTAGTTGCAAGTCTCCCTCTGTTGACGTGAGCACATCTATTCTAGAAGATAGAACCAAAGGTACATGTATCCTAGTCTCATCCACCTCATTGATGAGTTCCTTGGACCACTTGAGAGGATTCATTAGTGCCTCTCGGGATGGTTGTGTCTCACGTGCTTGACTTATACATCATCGCACCGTTGAGATTCATACAGGGTATTGGTCCATTCATTATTTGGTCGAAGACCCCGGTTTTCACCTGACTCTAGAACATTGGTGAGTCTACTATGGGACCCACATAGTTTCATGTCTCTTGTGATTTACAAGATGCATTCGCGACAATGTTCAGAAGCCCTAGTGTTGTGCTTCCATGTATCTCCAGTACAACTTGATGCTGTATATTGTACCACAAATATTCTGACTCTCATTCATTGAGTCCATATATATGTACACCTCCATATTCAGCAGGGCATCAATTGTGATGATATTGCATTCCATGAGAATGCCATTGTTCCTATGTATCAGTTCTTCAGATCAGCATTATATTCAGCCTCTCATTTTGGCCACCATTATGTATCATCATTTGTATATGTATTGATCAGCTCCCATGTTTTTGAGCCTTGATCCCATTTTTTATTCTTTTGACATTGTTATGAGCATGGGTATGCCCGCCTCGTCCATATACATGTCACACATTATATGTATCTCATCCATTTTTGAGAACCATTAACAAAAAACAAAAATCCACCGTAGTTCGAACGAGGAAGCTCCACTTCTCCGCAGGTCTCTCCAGTCTCTCCATTGTTGTCACCATTATTCCCATGATCCTATGATGTCCATCATCCATACGATGAGCCTTCCCTCACACATTAGGGGGCAATATGTTAACAAAAAAAAAGTGTTCACCTAGCTCTACATGGTCTAAACCATATACATACATCATATTCCTACCATATTTCCCTTAATTTTGACCTTCACAATTGTATTTCCAAAAAAAATGGTTCAAAACATTATTATTTACTATGGTTTACCCTCAATCTCTCCCCAAAAAGGGTCAAAAATCCCTTAAAAGCATAAAAAACCCTAAAAAATGGTTCAAAAACCCTAAAAAAGAGAAAGGGCCAACAAACCATAGGAAAATACCATGGGTAACCACATTGGGTCAAACAACCCTAGAACCATACTATAAATACATTGTGAAGGGCTCTCCCAAAATAGCTTTTTCCTCATTTTTCATTTGTCGGTACACTGTGACACTCTTGCTCTCAGGTATTCACATACTCCCTTTCCACCATTCCCGTTGCCATTCCATTCCCACAGTGTAAGTTGAGACATACTCCGGACCCATCTTGGAACCACTCCCCACTTGACACATGTCGTGGAGACCATTGGAGAACCAACCTGTAGTGGGGTTTCCACCCATGCTACGTGCAAAAGCACCTCCCTTCCGTCAATGAGATAGTAGGGTAGATTTCGTGGAAGAAAGGTACAACAAAAAATGATATTAATAAAACAAAATCAATAAGCAAATACGACTAAACTAAATAAAATCAAAACACATGAAAATTATACCCTCTTTTTCTGAAAATGGGCCACCGTGCTCTTGGAAATGGACCGCCTCTCCACAGGCTGGTTGGTACGAATGAATGTCTCAACGTACTGGATGGGAGATGGTGGGGCTATGGAATGATTGGAAAAAATGGTGTGGATACTTTGAGAATAATGGTTTCTCACCATACTCATAGAATAGAATAATGAAAAAAGGGATAAGAATCTTGCTGATGGAGACCTTCACACTATTTTGATAACATGTTTTTAGGATTTTTGGCCTTTTCTCTCTTTTAAGGTTTTGGAACCCTATTTATGGTTTTAATCCCTATTTAGGGGTTTTTGCCCTTTTTTGGGTTTTTAAGCTCTTTTGTGGGTTTTTAGGCCCTTTTTGAGAGAAAATGAAGGTAAACCATAGTTGTGAAGGTCAAAATTAGGGGAAATATGGTAGGAAAATGATGTATGTATGTGGTTTAGACCATGCAGAGCTAGTTGAGCAATTTTTTGCGTTAACAGATTTCCCCCTGATGTGTGAGGGAAGGAGCTGTTCGTATGACCGATAGACATAATAGGATCATGGGGATAGTGGAGAGACTGGAGAGACCTGTGAGGAAGTGACGCTTCCTCGATCGAACCATGGTGGCTTTTGGTTTTGTATTAATGGTTCCCAACAATGGGTGAGATATATATAACGTGTGACATGTATATGGATGAGGCATGCATACCCATGCTCGTAACAATGTCAAAAGAATAAATAATGGGCTCATAAATCTTGAGGTGTACATAGATGAAGCGATTCCATGATGGGGAGTCAAAATATTTGTGGTACAATATGCCACATCAATACTGGAGATAAATAGAAGCACCACTTTTGGGATTCTGAACACTGTTTCCAATGCAACCCGAAAATCACAAGGGACATGAACATGTATGGGTCCCAAAATAGACTCACCAATGTGCTAGAGTCAGGTGACAACTGGGGTATTCAATCAAAATAATGCACAAACCAATACCCTGTACGAATCTCAATGGTATGATTATGTAGTTGAAGTTGAGCACGTGAGACACAACCACCTTGAGAGGCACTAATGACTCCTCTCAAGTGGTCCAAGGAAATAATCAATAAGGTGAATGAAACTAGGATACAAGGACCTCTGGGTCTATCCTCTATCCTATGGAATAGATGCGTTGATTTTGACAGAGGGAGACTTACAACTAATCAAGGAAATAATGTTTCCTTGATGAGAAGCACGAGGGGGATAATTAGATGTGTGGGAAAATATGGGGACTAGCGCACTCAATGGGGAAACATGGGCAGGGGAGTACGAGGGACTCAAACTTCCTTTGTTCAGAGTATGACGGTAGGGACTCATGGGAGAGTTATCATGGCTATGATACTAGTAATGTAACTGCAAATGGGAAATACTAAGGGAGGTAACTGGAATATGATTACTCAAGAGATCCAAGGAAGACTCATTATAGAATGCTCTGAACAAACGTGTCCCAATTGGGGGAAGATTCCAAACTTTAATATATGGGGTGGCGCCAAAATACACCGTTATGGCACAATCTCGTGGATTTTTAGCGAGTCCGAGAAAGTACATGCTCGAAGGTGTTTTCAATTTTAGAGAGTTTGAAAACAGGAAGAAGACTCCAGTGGGGTTTCTTTTTCGTTGATAGTCTCCTGTGTCCGAAAAAGGATAAAAGTGTTCATAGGAGAGCTCGCCCACCCTTTTTGGGGAATAGGATACTTCTTTATCGTTGGTAGTCCAATCAGGCCGGAAAAGGTTAAACTTACACTAACTTGACGGTCATTCAAATACTTTTACGAGCATGAATGAAACCAAGTTTGATCGACAATATTTTCTTGATGAGAAGGTTGGAAAAGAGATTAAAGACAACCTATGATGAGATTTTTCGTAAAGTTTGGTCCCAATGCCCGAGAAAGCATAAAAGGATGCAAAGGGAAACATTCATGGCTTGAGTGCGCCAAGGTGGTCCTTTTCTTATGATAGTCTACATAGTTCGAAAAAGGAGGTAAACGAGGCTACATAGAAACCCTTTCAAATAATTTAACGAGCGTGAAAGGAAGCAAGCATGCTCGGCAATATTTTCATTATTTTAAGAGTTAGAAAAGAGCTTAACATAAACTCCATAATGGTCAATCAAGCAAGGGGGAAGTGTTTGATATAGGGAAAGAGGTTATGTTGTGAACATGGCTAATGGGCATAAAATTTAGAACACTAATAGGTCCCCCTTGCGAGATGATGGATGGCCGTAAAAAATGGTTGACTATGTAGTATGGATGGAGTGGATGGCTCGTGAACATGCCAATACATACAAAGGGAGATTCACATAATGTCACATAAATCATGGTGAATTACAAGAAATGGCTTGGAAAATAATAGTGAGAGCACAAGACAAGGGTCTTGTCAAAAGATAGAGGATGAAAAACCAAACTTGGTGGTGTGAACGACATCTCAAATGGACACCGAATGACTCTTACTAGAAGCTAGTGATGCTGCCCCTGGTCTAGTGGTGCACGGGTAAAATCTAGACCAAATGGAGGCCTATGGGTACAGAGCTAGCTCAACGTATAAGGTGTGATTCGCGTGGTGGCACACAAATCAACACGACTCCAGGAAATGGCCCAAAGAATAAGTAGGGAGGGAGGTGGTATAGAAGATCGTTTCTTGACCAGAGAGCTTTTTGCACAATGGTGGAAACTTCCTATCATTGTAGAGGATGATTCATACATGGGCATGGAATACCGAGGAGATACAGAGAAGCCTCATACTCTAGGGCAGGTCTTGGGACTTGATGGTATGTTAGCATAGTGGTATCTATATCACACGTGCAACATACTATGTGCATGTGTAGACGTGGGGCTGCACCCTCTAGTGGGCTACCAATGGAGCAGGAGGAGAAGTTATATCCACCTATTCATAAGCAAATGATGCAACAGAGTTCTACAATGGGTTCACTGTGACTAGATGTGGAGAAACTGCTACAGGGGATCACCGACTCGTAGCAAAAATGATGTAAAACAAAAATAAAAAATATGCCCCATGTGCTGCATGGTGAGCGACTTAGGCATAGGACCCTCGGCGAAGGAAATTGTCCTTTCCTTGGAGACTCTGTAGTTGGCGCAAAGTACGTGTGGGAATAATATGAAATTCAATGGGAAGAACCAACTCCACGCCATGGGATAAGTGAAATGGGGTAAAATCGGTGGTGTTTTTAACAATCTCTCCGTCATCACGAAAGTGGTGTCAGGATAGATTAGGTAGATCTTCCACGACAGAGGACAGGAAAGTACTAAGGGAGGTAGAGATCATGTAAATGGTTTTGGTTACGTTCTAGGATGAAGTAGGAGGGTGAATTTCCTTGATGAGGGTGATTTTGGACTCACGAGAGTGGCTCTGCAGGTTGCGGTGGATGACCCGATACTCGTCCAAGTCTGGGAAATGGCGAGAATAGTGTCCATACAAGCCGCAAATGAATTGTTCTTGAATGTTGGCGGAGCTGGGATGATGACTACTAGAGTACCATCGGCTGTATCCATAGTGTCTATGTGTGTGCAAAGGATAGGTATCTCTGGATAATTTTGCGTTGCATGACCTTGGACATCGCACAAAGCGCAAGGTGGAATTGGACGAGGCTCGGTTGTTGCTTTGGTGGACTTGCCCCCAGCCTTCTTTAGGAGAGGAGGGGCAAGTTTGGGAACATAAGGTGTATTCAAGGGTCCAGGGGGAGGGCATGACTCTACCTCAATAGGTTGGATGAGAGTCAACACAACCTGAGGAATCAGAGGTGGGGTTGGTGGTTCAAGGTACCACACGAGAATTCCCAATGTAAAACTAGGTAAATTAAGAGTAGCCATTACAGGCTTGCTCACTATACCAGATGGTGGAAACAAGAAGGGAATCATGTGAATCAGGAACAGACCCTAATAATTTTGAGGTAACAACGGTTGGGGCTGTGGCTGATTTTGTGGTGTGGTTGGGATGGTATTGGATGAGATAGTACACAAATATGCCGTGTCAGTTGGTGTGGAGAGAGGTGATAATCACGGGAAGGTGGCTGTCATAGGAATTTTGATGAACAATCCTAGGCCCACAGTAGACAAGGAAAGGATGGACACGCGGTCAAAGGTCGTATTGATGGTAGGAAGGACATGTTATAATGTGAGCAACCCCTATGGATCGTAGCAAGTCAACGCGTCGAATGTCATGATATTTACTTCATGAGGAAAAATCAAAAGTTGAAAGACAGTGGAAGCCATGACTCTCATGGCATACATGTAGTTGCATCCAAGGAGGAGGTTATAATCAAGTTGGGCATTAATAACCTCGATTCCAATCAAAACCGTTTTGTCAGCTAATGAAATAAGAACATTCAAAAGAATCCCCTGAGCCTTTGTAGAACTACCATCGTAGGCATAGAGGGTGGTAGTTAACAGTTGGAGGGTATGGGACCCGAGTTTCTGCTAGAAAAAAGTTGACATAACATAGGTGGATGCCCCCTCATCGATTATACATCGATGTACGACCAAATTCCAAATTGAGACCGAAACTTGGAAGGCGATGGTGGATGGAATTATGGGTTCTCCTTGATCCAGATCAAACATGATCAACCTGGAATCAGAGGGATCTACAACACCTAGTGTGGATAACAACACTTTTCGTCATGTTGGGAAAGTTTTGAGCACTTTGATAGAGGACATGGATGTAGATGATTGTGCCAATTCATCAACGATGCTATAATTTAGGGTAGCTTGTGCAGTTGCATTGTTGGCGATACGTTGTATAGGAAACCATGGAACCCTGGCCGCCCCATCAATGGGGGGTGTAGGTAAGTGGAGGGGCATGCGGGAAGTGTTATAGGTAGATTCCAATGATGGGTCAACGGTTTTTGTGGTGGAGCCATATTGGTTACATCAAGTCCGGAGGTTGAATTCTTCAGTTTACATTGTCATCAGGTGATGGACTCCGTTCTTTGCAGGTGGGGCCGTGATGGGAGCTGTAGGAGAAAGCGGGGCCAAGGGTGTGTTTGAAACCATTCCTTGGTGTGGGAGGGGGTTTTGGAGCACCATCGTCGGAGGACCTGGTGGCGTTGGGTTGGGTTGAGCCTGGGATGTCGTGATGGTGTCCTATTGAGCTTCGGTCTAGAGAATCCATGGGATGTGAGCCATATGATGGCACAGGTGTTTGTAATGACCGTAGGTGTTGCATAGAGCACATAGGTGATTGATCCATAACTATGGGTTATTTCCTAGTCGGTCAGAATGTTGGGGGTTCTGTGCCGGTGGGTTAGCGTCGTTGTTGTTGGGAGGGTTAGGCTATTGGGTGCCTCCTTGTGGTTTATTTTTACCTTGGTTCCTTCCTCGATTTTTCTTTCCCTGCCCTTGTCTGTTGTTGGGGACGGGTTGGTTGGGAAGGTTATGTTGAGCGAAAACTTGTTCCATGGAAACTGGAGGGAACGGGGCTGGAGTCGGAGTATGTTGCACTGGTGGTGCGTAATAGATCGGAGGAGCTGGAGGGGCTGCAAATCCAGCCACTTGGCCTGAATACGACTGTGTCGGCCAAGTCGGCCCATGAGCATGCTGAATTGGTGCGAGATGTGCATAGGAGGAGGTGGCTCTAGACTGAGCCATCATCCATGAGTAATCGAGGATATTGTTTGGTTGTGAAACACTTTGGATGTTTCCTTGGTGTGGTGGTATTATAAGGGCTGCCGCATAGTACCGAGGGTGTTGTTGGACAGAGTTGATGACACCATCCGCAGCATGGGATGCCCTCGACGTATCACGGTGGGAGGTGTCGACACGAGGAGCATATGGTATGATGGTATATAAATACGCAGATTGGGCATAGATTAATTCAAACTGTTGAGCCTTTAAGATGGCGTCCTCCTTAGTTTGGGGTCGCTTAGAGGTGACGTCCTTGGCTATGGGTGGGAGCAAGGTATTTAAAAACCAGTCAAGGAATATATTTTCATCCAGTTGGATCTTTCATGGGCTACTTTGTTGTTGCCACTCATGGATGTGGTATGTGATGTGAGTAGCTATATTTTGACAACAAGATAGAAGGATCTCCACTCCCTCATCATATCGAACGGGTAGTTGAAAGTAATGTAGGAGCTTGCAGGAAATTGAGAAGAAATTGGGATAAGAGGCATGTGGTAGCTCGATGTACCATTTAGTAGCAACACCCGTAAGTGTGTGCTATAACAGCCTCAGTCTGACGGAGTCATCCACAATGTTGTTTAATGAACACCATAAATGGAAAGACATGATATGGTTTTGAGGGTCCTCTCCCACATTTCCCTCAAACTTTGGGATGTCTGAAGGAAGTTTGGTCGGCATGGGAGGCTAATGAGGTTGATGACTGATGGGGTCATTCGTTAAGCTAGCAAAATATAGCAATTTAAGACGAGCCATAAATGGTAGGTTAGACCCTAGGTTGGCTCGGGACAAATCGAAAATGGTGTCAGATTTTGCAGGAGTATGTTTTCCATGCATGGCTGGGGGTATATGAGGTTGACTTCCCATAGCAGGGATAGTTGGAATGGTTGTGGAAGGGCCACTAACCCCAGGTATGTAAGGTGGTATAGTAGGAATCGTGGTAGTTGGTGTGGGACCGCCACTAATGGGTAGCATACCTAAAACAACATGCACAGTGGTGGTGGTACCATTGGTAGGGATACCCATGATAATGGGTGGCAAGGACATAGGTCCACTGCCACTTACCCCTCCAAAGAAGGGATTGAGATTTGTGCCAGCCATGGGGCTAGACGGTGCAGTGAACATATTAGGTTTGGAGTGGTAGGAGTCTAAATCGGAATCAGAGGTAGTGTGTCCTTCTAAAGGTGAGGAGGGTTGTCGAAGAGGGCCTCATCTAAAAAACCAAATTGAGGGGGGTTCCCCCTAAGTTGAGAGGAAGAACGTGGTGGAGCAACGATGGATTATAATAGTAACTGGAAATGAATTTGGACCCCAGTTTAAAATGACTTCCTATTGGTTCAAAATGAGTCACTCGACCACCAATACTATCAGAAGGCAGTGCTTTGGTTTTCCTTACAAGTGGGAATCTAGTTAATTCGGTGAGGGTCATTTCCTGTTTCGATTGGAAGGTCCTCTCGATGGCCATCTACTTTGGGGTTCCTGCAATAATCTTCGCGACGAGTTTTAGGGCAAATTTCAAGTACTTCCCAAAGTTTTTGCGGATGAGACTTATCTCCCAAATCGAATGTTATTAAGTAAATTTGGTTACTTTTAAGGTTTCGCTCAGGGTCATGAACCGAGTTTGTTTGATTATTGGTGTGAGTATGTGTGCACTTGTGTATGAAAATTTTACTTTCAAATATGAAATAAATAAATAAAAATGGATTTCCTACAAGAAACAAGCAAAGGGCTGTACAAACCAAAATTCAAGTCTGAAAGGGAAAAGCAGATCTGCACAAGTGTAGGACAGACAAGGGTCTAAAAAAAGGTTCGGGAAACCGACGGTTAAGTGTTCAAATTGGTAGTGTGACTACCCCAACTTCATATCTCTATCAGGGTTTTCACCCTTGCTATGTGAAAACATGCCTCCCTTCTGTCAATGGGATAGAAGGGTAGAGTTTGTGATGGAAATTCTACAACAAATAATAATATTAGTAACACAAAATCTATAAAAAACTACGATTAAACTAAATAAACAAAAACTATGACAAGTATACCTTATTTTTTTCTTGAAAATGGGCCAATGTTCCCCAAACTTGGAAATGGGCCATCTCTCCACAGGCTGGTTAGTACGGAGGATGCCTCGACGTACCAGATGGGAGATGGTGGGGCTATGGAATGACTGTAAAAATGATGTGAGTACCTTGAGAATAGTGGTTTCTCACCTTACTCACAAAATAGAATAATGGAAGAAGGAATAAGTGAATCTTGTGATGGAGTCCTCCACACTATTTTATAGTTTTTCTTGTCCTTTTCTCTCTTTTAGGGTTTTAAGCCCTTTTTGTGGGTTTTAGCTCTTTTTGGGGTTTTAGCCCTTTTGTGAGATTTTATCTCATTTGTGGGTTTTTAAGCCATTTGGAGATATTTTTGGCCTCTTTTGGGGTTTTTTTGGCCTTTTTTAAGAGAGAATGAAGGTAAATCATAGTTGTGGAGGTCAAAGGTAAGGAAAAATGATAGGGAAATGATGTATGTATGTGGTTTAGAACATAAAGAGCTAGGCGCACAATTTTTTGCATTAACAGATCGCCCCCTCATGTGCGAGGTAAGGAGCTCATCGTATGGTCGACAAACATCATAGGATCATGGGGATAGTGGAGAGACTAGAGAGACCTATGAAGAAGCAACGCTTCCTCATTTGAACCATGGTGGCTTTTGGTTTTTGTATTAATATTGGTTCCCAACAATGGGTGAGATACAAAGAATCTTTGACATGTATATGGACGAGGTGGGAATACCCATGCTTGTAACAATGTCAAAAGAATGGGATCAAGGCTAAAAATATGGGAGCCGATCAATACATATACAAGTTGATGTTACATAATGGTGGCCTCAATGAGAGGCTGAATATCCTACTGATTTGAAGAACTGATACATAGGAACAATGCAATTCTCTTGGAATGTGATATCTTCATAACTGATGCTCTACAGAATCTGGAAGTGTACATAGATGGAGGGATTCCATAACAAGGACTCAGAATCTATGTGGTACAATATGCCACATCAATACTGGAGCTACATAGAAGCACTACTTTGGGGCTTCTAAACACTGTTTCCAATGCAACCCATAAATCACAAGGGACATGAACCTGTCTGGGTCCCATAGTAGACTCACCAATGTGCTAGAGTCAAGTGACAACCAGGGTCTTCAATCAAATAATGTATGTACAAATACCTTGTATGAATCTCAATGATGCGATGATGTAGCTGAAGTCGAGCACGTGAGACACAACCATCCCGAGAGGCACTAATGACTCCTATCAAGTGGTCCAAGGAGCTCATCAATAGGGTGAATGAAACCATGATACAAGGACCTCTGGGTCTATCCTCTGGAATAGATTTGTTGATGTAGATAGAGGGAGACCTACAACTAATCAAGGAAATAATGTTTCCTTGATGAGAAGCACAAGGGGATAACCAAATATGTGGGACAATTTTGGGACTACAAAATTGAATGGGGGAACATAGGCAGGGGAGAACGGGGAACTCAAACTTCCTTTTTTCAGAGTATGACGGTTGTTCAGAGTATGACGACAGGGCTCACCTAGCAGCAAATGAAACCAATTCATGGGATAGGGATCATAGTTGTAATATTGGGAATGATATTGCAAATGGGAAATGCTGAGGAAGGTAGTCGGAATATGAATACTCAGGGGATCCAAGGAAGAATCATCGCAGAATACTTTGAACAAAGGTGACCTAATTGGGGGAAGCTTCCAAACTGTATATATGGTGGCGTCGACAGACACCGTTATGGCACAATCTTGTGGATTTTTTAGTGAGCCCGAGAAAGTAAATGCTCAATGGTGTTTTCATATTTATAGAGTCTGAAAATAGGAAGAAGACTCCAGTGTGGTATATTTTTCATATGTAGTCTCCTGATTTTGAAAAAGTATAAAAGTATGTGTAGGAGAGCTCTCCCAAACTTTGGGGAATGAGTACTTGTTTATTGTTTGTCGTCCAATCAGGCTGGAAAAGGTTAAACTTACACTGAGATGACGATCATTCAAATAATTTTATGAGAATGAACGAAACGAAGTTTGCTCGACAATATTTTCTTGATGTGAAGGCTAAAAGAGAGCTTAAAGACAAACCATGATGATTTTTTCATAAAGTTCGGTCCCAATGCCTGAGAAAGCATAAAAGGATGGAAAGGGAAACATTCCTAGCCTGAGTGTGCCAAGGTGGTCCTTTTCTTATGATAGTCTACCTAATCCAAAAAAGGAGGTAAACGGGGGTACATAGATGCCCTTTCAAATAATTTAATGAGTGTGAAAGGAACCAAGCATGCTCGACGATCTTTTCATTCTTTTAAGAGTCAGAAAATAGCTTAACATAAAATCCATAATGGTCAATCAAGAAAAGGGGAAGTGTTCGAAATATGGAAAGTGGTTATGTTATGAATATGGCTGATGGGAATAAAATGTATAACACTAATGGGGTACCCTTGTGGGATGATGGATGGCGGTCAAAAAAGGTTGATTGTGTAGTATGAATGGAGCAAGTGGCTCATGAATGTGTATAAGGGGAGATTCACATGATGGAACACAAACCAAGGTGGATTCTAGGAATGACCTAGAAGCACCTCATGAAAACATGAGACAAGGGTCCTGTCAACATTTAGAGGGAGAAAAACCGAACCTGATGGTGCGAACGACGTCTCGAATGGAATTCGGATGATTCTGTGGTGCACGAAAGAAAAAACAGACCCAATGAGGCCTATAAACAGGGGGGACCACATGGCATGTGTCATTGTTACTATTCAGTGCTGAGTTGGAGTGCAGGACCCCATAGCTCTTTTGCTGATTTCTTTTGTTCCAACTGACGGTTTTCAGATTCATCACTTGCAGGTAAGAGTACTCATCAAAACCGTCCTTTTCACTGGTTTATTTTGGTCTTTAGCTTACCCATGTGACCCAACCGAACTAAAAGGGTTTGTTAGGGTTGGGTCGTGCTTTTTGAGGGAAAATAAATGACCTGGGTCACTCCTTTTGGACAAACAGTCGCTACCCAGTTGCACCTATCAAAGGGATAGTCACGACCTGGGTCACACCTGTTTAAGAAAAATCGTGGTTGTTCAGGGATTAAGTGCGACTTGGGTCGCTCATAATGGCCAAACAGGCATGAATTCATCCCTGGGTAAGGTTTTTCAGTTAGTTTGTGCTTGACAGGGTTTTTCTTGTTGTGCAGGATGGCCCGACCTGTGTGGAGAGAGCGGGATGTTGGGACCTTGGGGGGCAGGCCATACGGAGCGCCGAAATGCGGGAGACACTTGCCCATAATGGGTTGCTGAAATACTTTTAGGTTCCTCTAATGCAGATGCTGAAACTGCTACTAGATACAATGGTGAGTTTTTGGGATACTGACGCAGAGTGCTTCATTATCCAGGGCCAATGGCTTGATATCACGCTCCAGGACGTTTACTTTTTGACTGGGCTCCCGATGCTGGGAGTGATCGTCGACACGACGCCAAATATATAACACGAGGAGACTTTGGATGATCTATGTGAGAGACACTGGTATGTCTATGCTACCATGTGTGGGTCGTATATCTTGATATGCGACATTGAGATTCTCTTGACTCGAGCGGTTGCAGCGATGGTGCTACGGATCTTGGGGTCGTCTGAGACCCACAAGATCTCCGGGGGGTAGCTCCAGATTGTGGAGCACGTGATGGCAGGAACCTACTAAGAGTGGGCCTGGATGTACTTGATAGTGGTTCGGCTTTTGCTGAACCATTCCAGGAATGTGGGAGGGGATTTATGTTTCCCCTCATTTTTGTGTTCTTTCTTCTTCGAGAGACTGTCGACTCTTCGATCACACTTGGCAGTGTAGGATGGTGGGCCTCAAGAGCTGAGGATGTGGAGATGGAGTGAGATGCTGATCCGCGAGGGAGGTGTTTTAGTGGGCCATTTATTTACTTGGGAGTTTCTCTCACAGTGGAGGAAGCTGCCAGTCCTCATTGAGGACTACCTGTACACAGGCATGGACTACATGGGAGATCCAGAGATGCCTTGACCTCCAGGACAGGCCTGGGGACCATATGGTATGTATACATGATGTTTTATATGTTTACATTCATATGTAGTACACTAGATTAGTGGTAGCCAGTATATGTTTACGACAGATACTGATGATGTACTGTGTGCATGTGAAGATGTTGGATCACGACCTCCTGCGGGTTACGAGCGATGGAGGGACAGGGTGGAGGAGGTGGATCCACCTGCTCCTGGGCCCCGGATTACCTTGTGATCACTCTGTCATGACATTGAGTGTCTGCTGGATGGTGTTACTGATGATGGCTGGAAACATTTGGATGATGATATGATTGCTGCTTGTTACCACGTTCCTCCCGAGTGGATCCCCTTGATGAAGAGGATCGCAGTCGTGACGGAGTACATTCTAGCGACAACCCAGGAGGACACATTGATGGAGGACAAGGATAGCTCCAGTGATGAGGATGATACTGAGGAGGATACATAGTCAAAGGACCAGGATGAGGATTCTAATTCTGATTAGCAGCTAATGGAGTTTACCCTAGTGCGATGGTGCACTAGGAGTTTTGTATTGATATGTATGCTCATCTGAGAAAGCTTGTGGAGATTCTCATTTTGTACTTGAACACTTATGACATGATATATATATATATTGTATGACGTGGATGCACTTTTTATGGTTTTTATCCAAGTCTTTTTATGATGAAAATTCCTAGATGATGTATATTACATACGGATGCATGATTATATGATGCATGATGCATTTTTTTATTTCCTATCAGCGATGATGAATGTGCCATTATAGAACGTCATTAGCCATTTGATCTGCTACACTATTGAGGTTTTTAGGAACATGTGTGAATTTAATGGATTCAAAATTTCTAACCAACTGTTTAGTGCATAGGAACTTTCTAAAGAGGCAAGGACCGTGTACCCGGTAGTAGTTGTTTAACTGGGAGAAAAGCAGCTGGGAGTCTAAGAAGACATCAAGGTGACGAACACCCAACTAGAGGGAAGCAACCAAGAGACCATCGGACACTGTCATACTCATCCTGGTTGTTGGTAGCAATGCCAGTACACATTCCATTGATATGGATCAAATCATGTGATGGGGAATAGATAACCCATGCAGCCGAGGCGAGATTAAGGAACCATCTACTTGATCCATCAGTGAATCCAACGTAAATATGTGAGGTAGGATCCATTTGGAGCAATCAAGGAAACAAAGTGTAAGAATCATGTCAAAAATGGTGTAAAACAATAAAAAGAAAAAGTATACTACAAGTGATTCATGGTAGAGACCTCAGGCATAGAACCTCTTGAGGTAGAGACCATTACGAGGGTTCTGCAAGAGATGGCCATTGGAGTTAGCAATAATATATGCCCCCTTTCCGAGGTATTGGTGGACGAAATATGAGTCGTACCACATGGATTCCAACTTCCCTTTTCCCAATTATCGTTGGCTTGGTCGTAAACGAGGACCAGATCGCCTTCGCTAAAGGTACAAGGATGGACATAGGAGTCAAAATGTGTCTTCGACCGAGTTTTAGCTGCTTTAATTTCTTGGAGGTCAGCATGAAGGTCCTCATTGTTATGTTCAAGCTGAATAAGGCATTCTTCTAGAGGTGATGTATCTGAAAGGAGTTCTATGGCAAGGCGAAGTGACGGAATCTGACACTCGATGGGAAGTATCGACTCAACACCGTGGACCAAGTGGAATGGGGTAAAACCAATGGTGGTTTTTGTTGATGTCCATTAGGCCCAGAGAGATGAGAAGAGCATGTGGTGCCATTTGGTTTTATGGTTACCAACCATCCTCTGGAGCATGGTTTTGATGATATTGTTGACATCTTCAACTTGTCCATTTCCATGAGGGTAGTAAGACTATGAGTATTGGTGTTCAAAATTCAACATGGTTGAAATCTCAGACCAAATCTCGTCTTCAAATTGCTTACCATGGTTTGAAACTATTTGTTGGGGGACACCAAAATGCGCAATAACGTGGTTGAAGAAGAAACATGCCGCAGTTTCGGCCTTACAGTTAAATGTAGGCATGTCCTCGACGCATTTGGTGAAGTAATCAACGACCACGATGATGTAGTTATGGTTGTTGACTGAGGTAGGATTACATGTCATGAAGTAGATTTCCCATTTGCATAAGGGACCGACTGTGACTACAACATGCAAAGGTGCATGGGGAGTCCTTGCCTTTGGAGCAAAGAGTTGACAATTGTGGCAATATTTGACTGCCTTGATGCAATCAGCAAAAATGGTTGGCCAAGAATAACCAATATGGAGGATCTTTTGGGCAGTAGCCAAACCTGAGAGGTGACTATCGCAAGCTCCACTATGACAGTCATTAAGGACTTTATCAGCCTCATCGTGGGTGAGAGAACGACGTAATATGGTATCAATGCCCTGATGGTACATAACATTTATGATGAGGAGATGGCGAATGGCTTGGTGTCAGATGCGTCGTCTATCTTCGCGGCTCATGTTGGCCCCAAATTTTTGGGTGCGTAGGTTCAGGAGGATGTCGCCATACAATGGATCTTCTGTGGAAATGACAAATAAAAATTCATCAGGAAGGTTTAATACGATTGATGGTGATGCATAAAATGGAGGAAGGTCAGTCATGAGTGCTACTAATGGTAAAGACTTGGAGCTTTTGGGCACAAAAAACTCCAATTCAAACTCTTGAAGAATGACAACCCACTTGGTGGCACAACCTTGAAGGAGGCGGCGGTTCAAGAGGTATCTCGTAGGGTTGGAATCGACCACCACCCTCGTGTGGTTAAAAATCATTTAATGGCACAACTTCTGGGAAAAAAAATGACGACAAGGGCCATATTCTCTTCATGCGAATAATGTAAAGGGGGACTTGAAAGATTATGGCTTATGTATTATATCATATTCCCTTGGAGAGCATCGTCTTCTTGGACTAAGACTCCAATGATGGAATTTTCGAATGTTGACACATAGAGAATGAAGTCTCTAGTGAAGTCGGGTGCATATAACAATGGGATGGATGTCAAAGCTTGTTTTAATGCATCAAAAGCATCTTGGGAATGCTTATCCAAAAAAAAAGGATGTTGGTACGAATCAGTCGTAAGAAACCATGGAGTTTCATCGCATACTCCAGAATTAAACAACGAAAGAAGTTGGCCTTCCCTTGGAGACTCACAGTTGGAGCAGAGTATGTGGTGATGGGAGATCAAGGATGGCTTGAACTTTAAGAGGGTCAACCACAATCACTTTGTGATACATGATGAATCCAAGCAATCGCCCATCTGGGACACAAAACACACACTTGAGAGGGTTCAAGCGGATATTGTATTTATGACATCATAAGAAAACCTGTTGCAAGTCATCGAGATGCTGTGAATGCTTCCATGAGCGAGTCATGAGGTCATCCAAGTAGACCAATATGATAGGCATGAGGTCATGGAAGTAGAAGTTCATAGCGTGCTGAAAAGTGGCTCCAACATTCTTGAGGCCGAATGGCATGACTCTATATGCAAACGTTCCCTAGGGGGTGGTGAAGGCAGTCTTGTACTGATCTTCTTTTTGGATCTGAATTTGGTTATACCCAGAGAAATCATCCATGAATGAAAATACTTCATGTCCAGTGAAAGCGTCAATGATTTTGTTAATAAACGGAGTGGGGAAATTGTCTTTGGGACATGCCAAATTCAAGTCACGGAAATCAGTACATACGCAGATGGTACCTTGTTTTTTATTGACAGGAATAGGATTGAAAACCCATGTAGTATACACAATGGGGTATATGAAATTGTCTGTGCGCAGTTTCTCTATCTCAGCTTTAACTACAACAGCCTTTGAAGGGTGAATTGGTCTTTTCTTCTGACGAACAGGTGCCACGTCAGGCCATGTATTGATATGGTGTTCAACGATGGATGGATCCAACCTAGGCATCTCGATATAAGACCAAGAAAATATGTCATAGAATTCCCGAAAACGTTCTTTGTATGAAGTGAATTCTTCAGGGGAGCATGATGCTCGAAATGTGATTTATTCAACAACTTCAGGGTTGTTCAAGATGTTGACCTTGATTGTGGGTGAAATGTTTTCCATGTTTCCTTCTTCAAAAGCAGCAGGAGATGGAATGGGGTTTTTGAATCAATTAACTCTTCCATGGATGAAGTCCTTGGGTTCGACTGAATACTGATCCGATGAGGATAAAGGTTCCTTGGGGATAAAAAATGATCAATGGTGCATATCATCCCATGGGTATTTAGGAACTGACACATCTTCAAGGATCTCGTCGTCGTTGCTAAAACAACGATTGGATAGATCAGAGGGATCATCCATGTTTGTGGAAATGGAAGGGATGGAGGAGCTAGAAATCATGTATATAGTTGTGGTGTTTGAGGAGGAAACTGGAGGGTGGATCTCCTCGATGACAGTGATCTCATATTCACGAGAGTGTTTCCGAAGATCACTAAGGATGGCCCAATACTCAACCAAGTCTAGGAAATGGTGAGAATAATGGCCATACAATCCGCAAATTGTGCACACATGGTTTGTCCTCAAAGACTTGTTCTTGGATGCAGGCGGAGTTGAGACTATGACAACTAGAGTGTCATCGGTGGTATCCATAGAATCTATGTGCATGTACATGATAGGTATCTATGGGTAGTTTTGAGTGGCATGAACATGGACATCGTACAAGGCGAAAGGTGGAGTCGGTCGAGGTTCGGCTGTCGTTTCGGCGGACTTGCCTCCAGTATTCTTTGGGAGAAAAGGAACAGGCTTGGGAACAAATGGCGTGCTTGAAGGGCTAGGGGGAGGGCATGAATCTACCACAATAGGTTGGATAGGAGTCAACACAACTTGAGGAGGGGTAGATGGTTCAAGGTACCACACAAGAATCCCCAACGTAAATTTAGGCAAATTTAGAGTAGCCATGATGGGCTTGCTCACGATATCAGATGGAGGGAATAGGAACGGAATTGTATCGATGGGGAGTGAACCCCAATAATTCCCAGGTGACAGTGGTTGGGGTGGCGGAGGATTTTTTGGTATGGCCGGGATGGTACTAGATGAGAGAGTACACAAATTTGTTGCATTATTTGGTGTGGGTACGGAGTGCGGTTGAGGATGGTTGGAGGTTAGTGTACCCGAGTTTCTACCAGACAATAGTTGACATGACACAGGCACATGCCCCTTCATCAACGATACATCGATGTATGACCAAATTCTGAATTGAGACCAGAATTTGGAAGGCAATGGTGGATGGAATTCTTGGTTCACCTTGATCCAAATCAAATGTGATCAATCTAGAGTCAGAGGGATCCACGACACCAAGAGTGGATAAAAGTACTTTCCACTGTGGCAGGAAGGTTTTGAACACTTCTAGAGCAGACATGGCCATAGGTGATTGTGCCAAGTCATTAACGATGCTATGGTTTAAGGCAGCTCATGCAGTAGCGTTGTTGGCGATACGTCGTATAGGAAACCGTGGACCTTTGGCCGCCCCATTAGTGGGTGGTATAGGTAAGTGGAGGGGAATGTTGGCAGTGTTGGAGGTGGATGTTGCAGATGGATCAACAGTGGCTGTAGCGGATCCATACTGGTTGCAATGAGTCTGGAGGTTGACAATGTCATCAGGTGATGGACTTCGGTTTCGACAGGTGGGGCTGCAGCGGGAGAAGGTGGGGCCAAGGGTGTGGTTGAAACTAGTCCTTGGTGGGGGAGAGGGTTTTGGAGTACCATCAGTGGAGGACTTGGTGGTGCTGAGTTGGGCTGAGCCTAGGCCGCCGAAGTGGTGTCGTGTTGAGATTCATTTTGGAGGTTCTGTCAGGCGTGATCCATGTCAGGGCATTGGTGCATGTAATGACCTCAAGTTTGACATAAAGCACATGGATGATTAGTTTGTAAGTGAGGTTTCTTTCTTGGTCGGTCAAGTTGTTAAGGGTTTTGTGCCGGCGGGTTAGTGCCATTGTTGTTGGGAGGGTTAGGTTGTTGGCCACCTCCTTGTGGCTAGTTATTACCTCGGTTCCTTCCATGGTTTTTCTTGAACTGCCCTTGTTGGTTATTGGGGGTGGGATGGTTGGGAAGGTTCTGCTGAGCGAACACTTGTCCCATGGAAACTGGAAGGGATGGGGCTGGAGCCAGAGATTGTTGTACTAGTGGCATATAATAGACCAGAGGAGTAGGAGGGGCTGTGAAATCAGCCACTTGGCTCAAATACAACTACGCTGGCCAAGTCGACCCATTGGCATGATAGCTTGGTGTGGGGTGTGCATAGGAGGATTTGGATCCAGACTGAGCCATCATCCGTGAGTGATCAAGTATATGGTTTGGTTGCACAACATTATGAGTGTTTTTTAGGAGCAGGGGAATCATAGGGGGTGCTAAATAGTACTGAGAGTGCTTTGAGACAGAGCCGATGATAGCATCCGTAGCATGGGATGACCCCGACGTATCATGGTGGGAGGTGCCGACATGGGGAGTATAAGGTATGATGGTATATAGATACCCATACTGGGCATAGATTAAATCGAATTATTGGTCCTTTAACATGGTCTCCTCCTATGTTTGGGGCCAATCAGAGGCGATGTCCTTGGCTATAGGCAGGAGCAAGGTTTTTAAAAACCAGTTTAGGAAGATCCTGTCATCCAGTTGGATCTTGCATAGGCTACAACGTCGCCGCCACTCATGGATGTCGTCGGTGATGTGAGTAGTCATGTTCTGACGATAGGATAGAAGGATCTCCAATCCCTCATCATATCAAATAGGTAGTTGGAAGTATTGGAGGAACATGGAGGAAAGTTAGCAGAAATCAGGGTAAGAGGTAGGTGGCAGCTCAATGTACCATTTTGTAGCAACACCTGTAAGTGTGCATTGTAATAGCCTTAGTCTGATAGAGTCATCCAAAATGTTGTTTGATGAACACCATAGATGGAACGACATGATATGGTTTGGGGGTCCTCTCCTGCCTTCCCCTCAAACTTTGGGATGTCTGATGGGAGTTTGGTTGGCATGGGAGGCCAATGAGGTTGATGACTGATGGGTCATTCGTTAATCTAGCCAATTCTAGCAAGTTAAGACGATCCATAATATCCCTCCTTGGAAGGGATCAGGATGCACGCTAGCCATGGGGATAGATGGGGCAGTAAATAAATTGGGCTCGGATTGGTAAGAATCTGAAACTGATTCAGAGGCAGTGTGGCCTTCTGAAGGCGAGGAGAGTTGTCGAGAGGGCCTTGACGATGGAAACCTAAAGAACCAAACTGAGGGGAGTGTCCCCTAAGTCGAAAGGAAAATCGTGGTGAAGCAATGCTGGCTTGTTGCGTTAACTGGTAATGAATTTTGGACCCCGTTTTAAATCAACTTTCCATTGGCTCAAAAGAAGTCACTTGACCACCAAGACTTCCAAAAGACATCGCTTTGGTTTTTTCCTCACAGGTGGGTATCTAGTCAATCTGGTGGGGGTCGTTTCCTATTTCTCTTAGCAATTCCTCTCATTGTCCAGCTACTTTGGGGTTCCTGTGGTACTCCTCACAATGCGTTTTAGGGTAGATCCCAAGCACTTCCCACAATTGTTGCAGATGAGACTTATGTCCCAAGCCGAAATGTTATTAAGTAAATTTGGTTACTTTTAAGGTTTCGCTTGGGGCCATGAACCGATTTTTGTTTGATTATTGGTGTGATTATGTGTGCACTTTGTGTATGAAACTATTACATTTACTTTCAAATATGGAATAAACAATGGGTTTCCTGCAATAAGAAAAGGGTTATACCAAAGAAAGTCTGAAAGATAAAAGCAAATCAAAACAACATGCAAGACAGACAAGGGTATGAAAATATGTGACTGAATGTTATGTTTTCAAACCAGTAGTGTGACTACCCCAACTTTGTATCCGTCAAATCAAATAGGGATTGTTGGGATCTCAACAAAGTGGAAACAATTCCACCCATAGATCCACTCAAACCCTAAGTTCTCAGTGCTCAACAAGGAATATGTGAATGTTGTGAGACCCCCAATGGTCTACCACTCCCCGTAGTCTCCAAAGTCACTTGTTTTTAATTGAAAAGATCAATAGTAAAGTGGATGCCTATTACTAAACTTACTTAACCCCCCTTCGTATCTCAGAAGACCCCAGAGGGTGATGACCAAGTAGAGGAGGAGGGGCCAAATAAGTGGGTTAATTTCCAACTTTTAAAATGCAATACAGAAATGCAAACTATATGGTCGCCAAAACTGTAGCAAGGTTTTCACCCATTCTATGTGAAAAATCACCTCCCTTCCGTCAATGGGACAGAAGGGTAGAATTCGTGATGGAAAAGATACAACTAATAATACTATTAGTAACACGAAATCTATAAACAACTATGATTAAATTAAATAAACAAAAAATATGACAAGTATACCTTCTTATTTTCTTAAAAAAGGGCCACCGTGCCTCAAACTTGGAAATGTGCCGCCTCTCCACAGGCTGGTTAGTATAGAGGATTCCTATACATATAGGATGGGAGATGGTAGGGCTATGGAATGATTGGAAAAATGATGTTAGTACTTTGAGAATTTTGGTTTCTCATCGTACTCACGAAATAGAATAATGAAAGAAGGAATAAGTGAATCTTGTGATGGAGGCCTCCACACTATTTTATAGTTTTTCTTGTCCTTTTCTCTCTTTTAGGGTTTTGGACCCTATTTAGGGTTTTAAGCCCTATTTAAGATTTTAAGCCATTTTGTGGGTTTTTAAGCCCTTTGGTGAGCGTTTTTGGCCTTCTGTGGGTTTTTTTGGCCTTTTTAAAGAGAGAATGAAGGTAAACCATAGTTGTGGAGGTCAAAGGTAAGGAAAAATGGTAGGGAAATGATCTATGTATTTGGTTTAGACCGTATAGAGCTAGGTGAGTAATTTTTTGCATTATCAGTATCCTTCAAGTCAAAGAGGGAGTGTTGGGCTCTCAACAAAGTGGAAACAAGTCCACCCATAGATCCATAGGTCAAACCCTAAGTGCCCAGTGTTCAACAAGGAGGATGCTAACACCGTGAGACCCCCAAAGATCTCTCACTCCCTGTAGCCTCCAAAGTCACTTATTTTTAATTAAGAGAACAATAGTGAAGTGGATTCCTATTACTAAGACTTATTCAACCCCCTGTCGTTTCTCCGAAGACCCCGGAGGGTGATGATCGATTAGAGGAGGAGGGGAAAAATAAGTTGGTTAATTTCCAAGTTTTAAAAGAAAGTATAGAATGCATATTACAAAAATCAGCTCAGAAACAGACAGGTCGCACTTAATAGGTCGATAGCCGCATTTGGGTCTCTCAAATAGGGAAAACGAAGACGACTAGGTCACTCAAAAAGAAAAAATAGGCACGACTTGGCCCCTGGGAGGAAAGTCTCACTTAACAAGAAAAAAGGTGGGACTGGGTCACATTTTTTGGGAAAAAAGGTGCAACTTGGGTTGCACTTAATGGGAAAAAGGTGCGACTTGGGCTAGAAGTGGAAATTTTTCAAAAACTAGGCCGACTAGGGCTGAGGGGGAAGGAATTGGTGCCGTGAAGGTTCAGATAAGCCGTGTGGGGGTTCGATCAGTGACGGTTGTGAGTAAAAATAGAAGAAACACCTACAAAACACGGGATCCAAGAGGATAAACCAACAGAGTCGCCAAAACTGTAGCAGGGTTTTCACCCCTGCTACATGCAAAAGCACCTCCCTTCTGTCAATAAGACAATAGGGTAGATTTCATGGAAGAAAGCTACAGAAAAAATGATATTAGTAAAAAAAAATCAATAAGAAAATATGACTAAACTAAATAAACACAAAAAACATGAAAATTATACCCTCTTTTTTCTGAAAATGGGCCACTGTGCTCGATCTTGGAAATGGACCGCCTCTCCATAGGATGGTTGGTACGGAGGATGTCTCAATGTACTGGATGGGAGATGGTGGGGCTATGGAATGATTGGAAAAAATGGTGTGAATACTCTAAGAATAATGGTTTCTCACCGTACTCACAGAATAAAATAATGAAAAAAGGGATAAGAATCTTGTTGATGGAGACCTTCACACTATTTTTATAATATGTTTTTAGTTTTTTTGGCCTTTTCTCTCTTCTAGGGTTTTGGAACCCTATTTAGGATTTTAAGCCCTATTTAGGGTTTTTAGCCCCTTTTTGGGATTTTATCCCTTTTTTGGATTTTCAAGCCCTTTTGTGGGTTTTTAGGCCTTTTTGAGAGAAAATGAAGGTAAACCATAGTTGTGAAGGTAAAAAGTAAGGGAAATATGGTATGAAAATGATGTATGTATATGGTTTAGACCATGCAGAGCTAGTTGAGTAGTTTTTTACGTTAACACATACAGTGGAGATCAAGCAGAACACTTCCAAGGAAGGCCACGGTGGCTTACTTTACAGGAAAGGAGGTATATTTTTATTTATTTGAATTTGTTTAGTTTAGCCGTTGTGTATTGAAAAAATGTTAAAAAATATTTTCTTTATGTTACTAATCTAGTTTGTTGTTTTATTTTTCCATGGAACTCTTCCTTACGATCACAATGATCTAAGGTTGGTGCTTTTGAACATAACAGGGGAGAAATCCCCATTACAAATACATGCAAATAAAAATAGCCATTACAAAGATCAAAGATTGTATAAAATAACATTCCTTGGATATTGTCATTGTTGTCCCAAGTCTGGTCACAATATTGCTGATTATAGAACCAAAAGAAAAGATCAAAGTTTGAGAAGCAAGCAAGACACAAACAATTCAAAAGATAGAATACCAGTAAGCAAGGTACCTCATGGAAAGATGCAGAGAAGGAAGGTAGATTACAAAGACTCAGAAGAAACACAAATTTCAAATATCAGTAAAGCTTTCAATGATGATGATGAGCAAAATAATGCTATAGATAAAAATGACATCCATTCTGAGGGAAAGCAAGATGAATATTTAAATCAATACACCAATGGATATAAAGATGATAATGGTATATAACTTCTCTAAAATGTTTTCTCATGACCTAGAAGAGAACCCTGAAATGAATATTAGAAGGGACCATATACTCAGGGGGAGTTAATATAAGAAAATTGCAATTGGTACTTGAAAAATATCAGTTGGAAAGAAGAAAGGAATGTCTTGAGGCTTCCATCAAAACAATAAGAATAAGAGTCATAATAATTAATTGGTAAAATCTGTCTTCCTCATAAAAAGAAGAAGTGTAGAAGTGACAAATTAAAGACTTTGCTAGAGACCATCTGTGTCACAAAGTTAAGCAACATGAAAGTATTAAAAAACATGATTAATGTATACCATGAAGTATGTAACTAAGATAGTGGAAGTTATTTTTATGGCATTAAATACTGCTTAAAAGAATAACAAGTTATATGATATAGATAAATCTGATATGGAAGGAAACTAAAGGTTGGATGAAAAATATCAATAGTAAAACTGATGATTATAAACTATGTCACAAAAAGAAGCATACTTTATGACAAGTGAAGAAAACTGAATATATTAAGTCTAAGAAATATAGAAGAAGAATTGTGATAAAGGTCCCGAAGAAGATACAGGTTAGCTGAATGAACTCAAAAAACAGACTGATTTAAAAAATCAGTCATAGAGCATCTGCTAGAACTAATTGAGTTAGCTACTGAATATGATCACTTAGTAAGAAAAATGAGATACTATCTATCCATGTTTTATGGGAAGCATGAATAAAGAATGTACTTAATACAAATGGGAAGACTCACTATGAGAAGACTGAAAACACAGATTTGGCATACTTTTGAAGGGAACAATTGGAATTCAGACACATATCAATTGATGAAGTTCCCATAGAAGTGCGTATATGAAATTTTAGAAAAGCTTGTTGTTGAAAGTGTATTGGAAATATTTTTGTTGAAAAGTGGAAGGTGTAACCCGTGGGTTCCAACCATGAGCAATGGTTTCCTTTAAAGTCTCCATCCAAGAAAAATATATTCCAAAGATCCCCATAAACTACCTTAATATACATACAGGAAAATGTTTGATGAGTGAAAAAGATGACATTGTGAGAAACCTTGTAAGTTGATGTGAAAAATAGTGCATAGAAGTCCAACACTAATCATACATAGAAATTTCTCTTTGGACAGTCATTGCATTGTTTTGAAGTAACGAAAAAAAAAAAACTCATCAATGGGACAGAAGGAAGCACTGTGATAGGGAGAGTCTATGAATTTATCATCTAGGTTATCATTCAAATAACTTGTTGCAAGAAATAAAATGTTAATCAGATCATAACACAGTGGTTAGTACCAAGTAAAGTTTAAAAAAAGAGACTGGAAAGGAATAATAGGTTATCCTTTGTCATTGTTGTCAAAGGGGTAGAATGTTTAGATATTTCCATCAATTCTAAAGGGGGAGAATGTTGAAAATATTTTTCATTGATGTCAAAGGAGTTCAATAACAACAAAGGAATAACCAAAGACATGATGGCAGAGAAAAATCAGTGTAATGTAAAGAAATAACAAAGGAAGAGATGACATGGCATATTGCATAATGATGTGGTAGATGTGATGAGGATGAAAACACACACGAGGTTCTATCATGAAGTCAGTGCTGCAAGCTAACATTATTATGTTTGAATTGAGGACTATTTATGCATATCTCTGTGTAAATGAATAATTGAGTCCTTGTGTGTCTAAATCATGAATGAATTGATAGTTTGAATACCTAAACAAATGAATCCACAAACATAATGTGTAGATCCAGCGAGGGGATCAAGTCAGGTCAAGTCTGATTGAGCTCGACTGATCAATCCTCTGAACAATAAACACATAATCATGGAGTTGCATTCAACTTATTTAGAAAAATTTGGATGGATAATATCGTATCAAGAAAATAGATCGATGGAAGGGAAATAATCTACAAAGTGGATGTGCATGGAAGGTAACATTCTAGAGCGCCAAAGTGAAGTTTCGTGTCTCAAACTGATCAATGGACGAGGAGGATTCCGCAAAGCGATCGATGGTTCACAAGAGTTGTAGAAAGTGATTTGCGGAAGCCCATTTCGAAAAAGTTGGGAGGCACATCTGCAATCCACATAGTGTGGAAGAAGTCATGCGAAAGACAAATTGTGGAAGCAATTTCTAGAAAAATCGAAATACAGACCCGCAACTCACAATCAACAATTACGGAAAGGTCATTACAGAAATATAATTGTGGAATAAATTTTTGAGAAAATTTGAAATGCATATTTGCAATCCACAATCCACAATTGTGGAAGGAAGAAGTTTTCGATTACGGAAACATAATTGTGGAATCAAATTTCGAGAAAATTCAAAGTGCACATCCATAATCCGCAACCTGCAATTGAACCAAAATGAAGTTTCTTATTCAGAAGAGATTGGACAACTAAGATCGTATCAAGAAAATAGATGGACGACAGGGAAAAAATATGCAAAGTAAATGTGCGTGGAATATAACATTTCAGAGCAGCAAGGTGAATTTCTGTGTCTCAAATTGATCAACGAATGAGGAGGATTCTGCAAAGTGATTGATGGTTCACAGGAGTTGCGGAAGCCCATTTCAAAAAATTTGGGAGGCACATATGTAATGCGAAAGTTGTCTGCAATACACAATCTAGAAAGTGCAGAAGAAGTTCCATGGAAGACGAATTGGGAAGCAATATCTAGAAAAATCGAAACACAGACCCACAAATGACAATCAACAGTTGCGGAAGAAAGGATTTTTCAATTGCAGAAAGGTCGTTGTTGAAAGATAATTGTGGAAGAAATTTTCAAGAAAATTCGAAATGTATACCTGCAATCCGCAATTGCGAAAGGAAGAAGTTTTCAATTGCGGAAAGGTCATTGCGGAAACATAATTGTGGAATCAAATTTTGAGGAAATTCAAAATGCACATCCACAATCTGTAATTGCAGAAGGAATGAGTTCTTGCAAATTTCGGAAAGGTCATTGCGGAAATACAACTGCTGAAATCTAATTGCGGAAAGGTAATTAGCCGCAATACACGATTTCAGAAAGTTAACTGCATAAGGTAATTACGGATATATGATTGTGGAAAGGTAAATGCTAAAAATTCAAAATGAAAAGGTCTATTATGGAGAAATTATTGCGGAAAGGATGTTGTGGAAAGGAAACCGTGGGAGGATGTGAGTGATAAATCTAAAATGATAAATAGAGAGACATGATTTACTCTTTGGAAGAACATGATTAACCAAGGGACATGATTTTGTGAAAAGACACAATGAACTTGTGCGATCGTTTGATGAAAGGACATGATGATGGACAATATTCAAATAGAATATGGATTTGATAATAAGGTGTATATAGAGTTCAAATAAATGTAGTATCAAGTCAAACAGATACCAAGGGAGACATAAGAATATCTGGAAGTTCTATAAAAACATACTAGGGTAGTAGGGTGGTGCTAGGGTAGGATATATGCCTGCAAGGGGTTCATAACCTCCTTCCAGTGGTAGCTGGTAAATAGGGTGTCATGAAATTCTTTCAGTAGCAACTGATAAACTAGGGGGTCATAGCCTCCTTCTAGTAGTAGTTGGTAAATAGGGTGTAGAAGCATCATTTTAGCAAGAGTTGATAAAATAGGGGGTCGTAGCATCCTTCTAGTGGTAGCTGATAAATAGGGTGTAGAAGCATCCTTTCAGCAGCAACTGATAAAATAGGGGGTCGTAGCCTCCTTCCAGTAGTTGCTGGTAAATAGGGTGTAGTACCACCCTTGTATGTAGTAGCATGAATACACTATTTGTAAATATAATTTTGCAGTAATAGGAAGTATTGGTGGTTTTCCCAATTGGGATTCCACAATAAATTTGTTTTTTTTGTATCTTGTTGATCATGTGTGTTAATGAATAAATTAAAAGTGGTTTAAATTTTTAAAAAGTTATCAATACGGATTCACCCCCCCCTCTCAGTATTGTCCAATATTCCAACAAAATATATGCATGGGATCTAGTAAGTAAACAATCTTAATATGATCCCAATATGGGAGATCATAAAATATCGCTTTCCTTCTCATACCTTTAGGAATTTTCTCAACATAGGTGTTGAATAATTCAAGATCATCAATTCTCAGGTTGCACATGAACATATATGTGTGTCCATTCTCCTTCTCTCTATTATATTCCCTAAGTGAGTCAGTCGGTGTCATTATTTCAATCCTTTGGGTTCTCTCTTCTTTACCATTGAAAGCAAAAATTTCTCTTCTATAAGAGTGGTTTTCTGGGAGGAATACCATAGAGAATTCGTACACTATCTTTTATATTTATTTGGACCACATAGCCTTCATAGAAGGTCCAAAACATTTATATCCATAATAAACTTTTTTTACAAGACCCGTTATGTTATAGTAAAGAGAGAACATTAGTGTTGAATATAAAGAAAGTCACATTGAATTTAATATGCTAAAAATTAGTGCTTTGAATATAAGCAAATCAAACAACATACCTAATCAAACTCCTAACCCCGGACAATTATGTGTGGTGTATGCATATATCCCATACAACTTAAAGCTCCTCTCTATTGGGATGGGTCTTGAGGCATCATATACATGCATCCCTTCCCATAATTCCTTCAATTAATTAATCAATGGTTGTAGGTAAACATCCATATTCTTCACTTGTGTTCTACTAGGGACTACATGAGCCAACATTCTTCATGGATAACTATAGGGAGATATTTTTATTGAACACTATTATAGGCTAAATATTATAGAGGTTGGTTGGTTAGGAATATGGGTTGATGCCATCAATCTCTATGCTCAATCGGATCTTGCATACTCCATCCTTGAATTTATCGGTCCATGTATCCTTTATATGATCCAGGGATATTAAATATGTTTTGATTTGTGTAACTACTTCCTCACTTCATTTTGATGGATAACATGCCTATAACATAGCTAATTCTTTGCTACAGAAGGGCCTTTTAATCCTTGGTATTATAGGCATGTTCCTCAATATCTTATGAAGAGGACCATGTGCTTTATACTTCTTTTTTTATTCTTTGTACATGTCATTCCCACATTTTAGACATATCTATTTTTCTACATATTCTCCTCTATATAGGATGCAATCCTTGGGACATGCATGTTATGATATGAAATCTACACTCAACATTTTGAACTTTTGATTTTCCTCTTCGCAGTTGTTGGGTATGACATTATTGTTCGAAAGTACCTTATATTTGAATAACCTGCAATTAGTGGGAATAAAAAATGTACAATGTCATTTAACGTTCATAAAATTGACCATTTTCAATGATTATTATTTCATGAGATTCGTCAAAATATAATGTAGTTGATAGTCAGTTACCTCAACATTGTTAAGAAACATGCATCTGACATGCCATACTTTGCTTTCAAGCTGTATAGTAACATTGTTGTCCCCAAATGTGTAGAATTTGATCGGATTGGTTCAAATAGATGTGTGCTGGAAGAAAATTTAAGGATTTTGAAGAAGGCTTCAGTGATATGAGTGTCACCCCTAGATCATTGTATTGGAATGTATGCAACAATATTGCATCGATGCCACTCCTTTGTAATAATAACTCATCCATACCAACCTCTACTTCACTACCTCCATTGCCAACATGTGAAGAACTACTATTACTGTATGAATTCCTAATGGGCGAGGGTGGATGAAATGGAAATTTTTACGCCTAAAGTTTGTCCTTATACTCAATCCCCTAAAGTTTCCTAGACAAACTACCATTTGGAGGATATTTTGACTCATTCCTAGGAGGCCTGGTGCCCTTTTGCTTTTGACATATAGCACCAACCTACCTTGGTGTTGTTTGGTTAATGACAAGGTCTATCGGTGACACTTGCTTCCTGAGGAAAAGGAGCGTTAGTGCCTCCTGCTAGTGCACAAGGAGTGCCATCATTCTAAGAATGGAAAAAATGAGAATATTTCGAGAACCTTGTATATGAAAGTCCCTGTGGAGGATTATCTCAATGACTTGGAATAGGTGGCATTCGTACCCCTAGCCTCTAGGGATGATCCCTCACCTTACTCCCAAAGAATATAAACCCCTTTGGATCTTCTTTGGCCTATATATACAAGATTACCTCATTGATGGGGAAGGGAAGGGAACCAAGAGAGAACCTTTATGCTGTTGAAATCATTGTTGGTATAGGAGGAAAAGAGTGTGGTTTTAAGTGATATTTGTAGAGTTTGTAGAGCTTTTGGTTGTGATTCAAAGACATTGTGAGAACAAAGATTTGACATCAAGGCTTTGGTTGTAGTTTTCTTCTCTTATTCTTTTAATACAAATGTTCTCCCCTTTCCCATGAATGATTTGTGTCAATCTCAGTTATTCATTACTTTTCTCTCTGATCATTAGTATAGATTGTTGAATTATCTTATTACTTTCACTATTGTATCTTCATACTTACATTCTTTTTTAGGTACAACTGATTGTAAGAGAATCACAAGGAGATGATCACCTTCTCAATGAGGTAAGAAATCTTAAAATTCAAGTAGTTTAACAGTCTAAGGAGAGGATGCATTGCTATGGGAATTTTGTTCTAGATCTTCCCCATGTAGACTAGGGAAACAATCTTTTTCTGCATTGATTGAGAATTTATGGTAACAGAACTAGCGACCATACAGGGAATAACTAATAATATCTATGAGTTTTGATTTTTCTTTTGATTAGAAGCTCTCAAAGTTTTTCTCTTGATCATTTGAAGATTCAAGGTGTGAAATTCATCTTAATACAATTCCATCTGCCTCCTTAGGTCAGTGTTTATAATCAACAATTTCCAGTCTAATTTGTAATTGCTTATGTTAAAGGTTATTTACTCTTTTTGGTTCTCTATATCCGCTAACGCACCTGGATTTTTTTGACAGAGCGTTGAGTTGTTCCTGACGCATTTTGTCTATTGTTACAGTTCACCCCCAATGCCTTCTTCCTAGAGTTAAGAAGTGTTGTTGATGTTATTCGCAAGAGAGAAAAGAGCGCTGGCAAATAGATGACGCCCTGGTTCTACCATGCAGGGTGTGTCGAGGTAGGCCATCTCCAAGTCTACAATTCCTTTTGATTTTTTTTATTTTTTTTGGGTTTTGTCAATTTGTTTCCATGCTTATTGACAAGTCTGACAGTTTGTACCTAGCATGAATGTATTTTTTGACCCAAAATATTGAAAAATTATCTTAGTAGAAGCTCTAAAACTAAATGGTTTTGTGTTTGGAAGTTTTTTCTTAGGTTTATAGGTTGCATTTATATCTCTTAAAGCTCTTTCTAGATCCATGAAAAGGAAAATTGTTGTGGATTCTTGCACTTTTTTAGAGTGAGTTTTGTTCTTTGAATTTATTTTTCTAAAAAGTACATAAAAACAAAAGAAAAAACTAGATCTGTTACTTTTGATTTGATTAGGAGTTTTGAATATGATTGATCATATAGCCTTAGTAGTGTTTCTTTTGAGTTTTGATTATGAAAAGCATAGGCATTAAGGAATTATGAAACTTTTTATTTTTGTGTTATAGGTATCTTTAGGTTTAGCTTTGAAAGGTTTTGTGTGTTTGAAATTTTTTCGAAGCTTGAAGAATGAGTTGTTAAAATCGCATGGTGTTTTCATTCATCACTTGAAAGGAAAATATCTCTCCTTTTCTCTATCTAGGATTCATCGAAAATAAAAATGCATTGCATTTATTTCATTTAATCTTGCAATTGTTCCATACTCCATAAACATTTACTAACCATTAAGATAAAATTGAATGATAGATTAGGTTAAAATTCTTAGTAATTTGAGTGATAGGTTAGAATATGTGTTCTAACATCTATAAACATAGGATTTGTCATTCTTTTTCTGCACTGCATCCCGGGGGTTGTGTAGTTCTTCGAAATTAGTATATCGAACAGATTTTCACGTACCCTCGAGGTATATCAAAAAGTTCCTCACGTACTCGATAGTATATTGGAAGGACCCTTATGAACATTTGTGCATCAGACAACACTAAAATGGATTTGACCTCCCATGTACCTTGTGTATATCAGGAGAACCTTCTAGGAACCTATACCAACTGAAAAAATCCTTTTGTTTGTATTGTTGAAGAAATACACCGAGAACAATACTCGGGGAGCTACTATGTACATGTCATCCAAGAAGTTAGGTATTTAGGAAAGGGTACGGTCCCAATTATCCTTGCCTCATTTTAATGTTGGACCATGCGGTATATCATGAGTTGCGATAGCTTGACACTGCTAGTGATGATCCATGTTTTTCAGCCCCTCTTATCACTTAAGTTTGCTTGTGACCTTAGCTTGCATATGATTGTCTGTGTGTGATATTTTTTACTAGAAGATATTTAGAGTAAAATTTTTGATCCAACATTCTAGATGAACCACCTGCAAGGAGATATCGTAGGATGTAGGGATTACCACTTGAATTTCCTCCTACTCCATAAGAAAGAGAGGAGGCTACTATGGAAAAAAACTATCACGATTGATCCATCTGTAGAGGGAATTTTGGTCATTGAGTAAGGGGAAGAGTATTCTTCCTTTGAGAATCCATTGACCTATGCCCCAGTAATAGTATAATTTTCTTCTTCACATGATTCAACCTTTCACTTCCCTACAGACAACCATTATAGTACATGAGATTAGGTGTTTTCCCAACCATCAGATGACCCCGTGGCATCCAAATTTGGTCCAACTTCCCCATTTTGGGAGACTTCCTTGGGACATACAATTTCCAAATATGACACTATTTATTTGACTTATGCCACCCCCCACCAAACCCAATATTATTATTATCAAATGAGGGGTATTTTAGACCCATCCGTGAGATGGTTTCCAGTTTGTGCACAAGGGGGGAGAACATAAGAAGGAGGATTCTTTCTCCTTTTATTAGCCATTTGGAAATAGCCACTCCCGAATACCATGCCCCTGTTCGATATCATGTTGTTGCCATGTCAGGAATACCCATTCACAATGTGGTTTCTTATGATTTGGTCCAACCTTCTATCCCTACCCTACAAGTTCAAACCCTCCCATATGTCCTTAGTTCTTCTACAAATCCTATGACTGAGGGTCAACCCCCGGAACAAGTTGTTTCAAAAACCAGGTGAACTAGTTTAAATATTGAGCAAAGTGTTTCTTTAGGGAAGTCAATATTCAACGCACCCTCCATGATCGTAAATGTGGTTATTCCTTCCCCCACATTGGGGAAACCATCATGGGTCCAACCCATGTCTAATCAACCTACGTGAGGGTACACTTACCCAAGAAATCAACCAACCATGTTTAATCAAAATTATCAACCCATTGCCTCAAGAAATTTTTTTCCCAGGATCCCTTATCTTGGTAACACTAATACCCCATGGGGGGGACCCATTTGGGTGAATGTCTCCACATATGGGAGGCCATTTGTGAATTCGGTTGGTGGGTCACCTGGAGATCCACCACCTGAAGGACCACTTAGAGGTCCACCACCTGGAGGTCCCCCATATGGGGGTCACCTGCAGGTACACCATCCAAAGCCCCACCTGTAGGTCCACCATCCATAGGTCCACCACCTGGAGGTGCACCATCTAAAGGTCCAACATCTAGAGGTACACTATCGAGTGGATCATTTGGAAACCAACCACTAGTGAGCCAACCTGTTATAGGAGGATCATTAACACCCATTTATCAATACACTTACTTCCATACTGGTACTCATATGCCTTACCAATATTACCAGTACCTGCGACCTAATCAATCATTTCCATTTCTGGATATGATCAATATTCCAGATTTGTCACGATTGATTAATGATCCTATTCACCATGATCCTTCATGGCTATATATTCCTATAAAGTTAACTTCACATATACCAAAATTTGATGGAAAATCTAGTGAGGATCCCAAAAACCACATAATGACTTATGATTTGTGGTGTTCGTTAAACTCTTTAATGGATGGTTCCATCTGCTTGAGACTTTTTCAAATAAATCTCACTCGGGTCACTGCTAAGTGGTATATAGAATTTGCTCAACATTCCTTTTGGGATTTCAACACTCTAGCAATGGCATTCTTGATGCATTTTCAACTACCAATTAGGTATGAAACAGGTACAGTTCTTTTAACCTCGCTCCAAACCACTTCCACCCATATATCCAACCATATACATGAGTGGAGACAATGATGTAGGTTGATTAAAGATCCCATTCTCGACCAATTACTTTTTGATTGGTTCACTAAGTCATTGCTTCCACCCATTTCTAGGGATGTTTCCATGGGAGGTGATTTTACCAAAGAGAAGTCCATTAATAGTGCTTAGTACCTTGACTTGGTTTTATTCCAGTCATCCACTATGTATGATTTGATCCCAAACGCTCCTTGTCCTACCTTGGAACCTTTAATACCTTTCACAGAACCACTTGTTGATGGCATACTTGGTTCTGTTTAGACACAGTCAACGCCTAATTACTTGAAAAAACAAAACTAACCTACTTCGCCTTCTAGCCAGACTGTTACAAATCCCAAAACTTCTTTTTTTCTTGTTGTTTCTACTGAAGTGAATGTGGTTCAATCCTCATAATCTTCGGGAACAAAGAAGAAAGGAAGAAACGAATAGAAGAATCCTGAGAATCAACAGAAGGTAATAAGATGCAAAATATAGATGTCGAATCTAGGAGAAAGGTAAAATCCCCCTACCTTATATGTGGATGTGACCACTTCACCAAGGAATGTCCTTGGAATGAAGAGGTCAGAAAATTTCTAAAAAAAAACTTCCACCTTGACAGTTTTGATTGATCCATTCCCTACCCAACAATAATTTATTGACCAACAATCCTTGTGTTTGTGCCATAAATTGTTTCCAAGGCTAAAGAAACAAGCCAACACACACTCAAACAAAACTTAATAAAGTGAAATAGGTTTAGGGTTTCTGATGTGTTTTCTTGGTTGTAAACTTTGGGAACCAGCCGGGAATATACTCATGAGTAAAATAATAACTAAATCATAAGCAAAAGAAGATAAAGATCCATAATATATTAAACAAGATCCAACAGAACACAATGTTGAGGTTCACTCATAAAAGACAAGCATCACCAGCATATAAACATAAACCAGTAATGAATATATTATTTAAGCAACTAAACAAGCTGAATAATGAAGCCAACACAGAAATTGAAGGTTTAAAAGTGTCATATATCTCATAATTTCATCATCAAATGTATACAAGAGTTTTGATACTTAACTCATGAATAAGTCTAAAGACCTCCTGAATGCTCTCCCAAAATTGAACCCTCTCAATGACTTTCTAACCTCTCTAAATACTGTTCTTTACAAAATCAGTTAGGGATCTAACCCTAACTGCCTTTCCTCAACTCGATGAGATAAAGTAAAATGTACAATATTACAAAACATGATATTTTCTAAAAATAGTAAACACTAAATATTATGTTTCTCAAAAATATAACAAATAACTGATAGAACAACTGACTCATAAGTCCTTTGCTGCCTCAGCTAGAAAAGCTATGCCATCTAGTGCTTGAAATTTATTCCTAGCTCGCCTTTGCTCCTCTTCCATGTCAGCTATCCTTTTGGTGAGCTCCTCATTTTTCTGCTGCAAGTCCTTGACTGTCTTTTTCAACTCTGTGCATTGCAAGTCAGTGGTTCTTTTTCTCTTTAAAACCTCTTTAGATACTACTGTCAGTTCTTGAAAATGTTCATTAACATCCTGTAGATCTTCTCTAAGCCTTCTATTTGCCATCATCATCCCCTCATTGATCTCTTGCATATAGTTCATCTGCTGTTTGTACTGCTTAATAGTTTTCTGCAAGTTTTCCTTATCTGAATCAAATGACCTTTCTGTCATAATATCTTCTTCATAACTAGGCATCCAAGGTATGTCAAACCTCTTAAACATGTCTGCATCTTTGTTTAACAGGTCTGTGGAAATATTAGGAATCTTAGGGTCTTCCAGAATACCTGCTTCCCTAAGTATGAGTTCATCTTCATCTTCCCATTCTTGATCTTCAACATGAGGTACTTCAGCTTTTTCTTCCTGCTGTTGCTTTAAAAGTTTATTTCTTATTTCACGAAATATGGTAGACAATTGAGGCTCAGGTTGGCTTAACTCCTTTACTGACTGTGATGATCCTTTTACTTTTGTAGGATGAGAAGGTGAAGTTTTTGCAGCTGCTGTTTTCTTTCTTCTAATGCTCATTTCATCAATTTCTGGTTCTTTATCTGAGGAAATATCATCCAGGACAGTCACTTTTTGGGTATTCAATCTAGGATTGAGCAACTTCTTCATGTTCAAATTTAGCTTATTCGTTGGCCTGGTTTTAGGCATGCAATATGGGGCTATCCCTTTAAGCTTTTTCTTCTTCCTATTAGGTTTGACTATTTTGATTTCTGAAGTGGAGAATTATCTGCATGATTCAGCCTTATCTTTAGTTTTAGCAATAGGCTGATCTTCTTCTAATAAATACCCTTCATCATCTGACAGAATGGTAATAGGACTCCTCTGCTTGGTCTGCAACTCCTCTTCATGTACAGCAACCTCCTTTGGAACAGCAGCTTTAACTTCATTGGAAAATTCTGCTGGTGTCAAATGTTTCAAAGGCTGCACTTCCTCTTTTGTAAACAATGAATACATGCCTTTAACACCAGTTGAAGGCATTTGAGTTTTAGTATTCACAGGATCTGAGTCTCCTTTAGGCTTCACCTCCTCTTTGTCTTCAATTTTTTTCTTTTGTTCTAATTTCCTTACAAGGATTTTCCCTTTATCTGCCTGCTTCTTGATTTGTTGATCTTCTTGTTTCATTTGAAAACCTGACCAGAATAGGAAAAAATCCCAAGTTTTTCCTTCAGCTTGCAGGACAATGCTAATGATCAACTTAATTAATCCATGGTGAAAAATTGATTGTGAAGAATGGTCTATATGCCCCTTGAATCTGTTGGACATCTTTTGCAGGCTTTTGTACAGGAAGAAGGGAAGACTCATCTTGGACACCCCCACCATATGCTGCAAAAATATGAAGTGGTATTTATAAACAAAAGCATATCTTCCCTCACATGTTATATAGCTCTGCAGGATTCTGATAGGTTCGACCCATTCCCTTCTGAAGTTATGGATTAAGATGTCCTTGTTCCAATCTGGAGTAACATTTGGTAATAAATACTTCTGAGCCTCAAAGGTGAAGGGCAGTTTCTTAAACCACATTTCCCCTTCATTCTTAACTCCTATAGCCTCTACTACTAGCTCTACTGTCAATCTAAACTTCAAAGTATCAAACACCACCATATCATCTTTGTAACATTGTGCAAACCTACAGGAAACTTCAGCATTGTAACCATCTATTCTCTTGAAGAAGTCCAGCCAGCCAGCCTATTGGAAAAGTTCAACACACTCTGGGAGTTTCTCAATCCAACCTATATCAGTAGGTTCAGCTCTATTCACCTTGCCACTCTTACCCATTTGTCTTCAATAGCTGGAAATTATGTGACTTTTAGGGTTCAATTGATGACTTAACAGATACTGTTTCTTCTTCAAAACTCTTAAGTTTCAATAACTTGCCTTCCTTAATCCTTCCTGAATGATTCTTTTAGTTTACTAATACAGGTTAGGTATAAGTGATCTAGGACCTTTAGAGTACTCCAGCCTGCATAATAAACCTTTTAATAATACCAAAATTAAACCTCGAACCCTTCCGGTACCACCTTATGAACAATTTCTACACAATAGGACTTTGTAAATATGATTTCTGCTGCAAGTTTCTCAGATTAACTAAAAACTGTTGATAAAAAGGTAGGTCTTATGCACACTGCTCATTCAAATAGCAGACTTTCTTTGAAATGTATAAAGAGGACCTTGTGTTACAATGTCAAGGAAAACAACTTCATGCTCTGTTCATTGTTTCTGTTTCAATTTAACTTCAACACCGAGCTAATCAGCTCTCTAGCACGCACTGAAACCAGGTCTTCAGGCTATCTCAAATGTTCGGCTCCTCCATTACATTTTGCACAAGTAACCGGCTTATTTATGAAGTTTGAACATCATAAAATGCATGATTTTTCACATCATCGAACTTTCAAACTTTGATAGGGTCATATTCATATGAAAACTGATATTTTTCACCTAATCCCTCAACAATACTCTTAATCTCCTTATTTCTTCGACAAACACATTGTTTAAGGCATAGATTAACATCTGGCTTAATCAATTTTGAAAAATGAGCTTTTAACATGAAAGCCCCAAATTAGGCAGACATTAACCAGTCATCGCGGAATACCTTTTTACACGCTGCTGTAGATGTTTAGAATCGTGTCCTGAGCTGTCATATTGTCCACCTCAAATATACAAGTGTCCTTCAACGCCCAATTTGATTGCAGGTGGCAGAATCAGGAAGCCCTAATTTCCCGTGAAGCCATAAAAACCTCCTCTATGTTCTACAACGACAATGTCCGGTTTTTCAGCAGCTATGGTTGCTCCACTTAGTCCTCCATCCTCAAATATGCATGTAAGTAACAACCCATCTTCACATCAAACCAAATCTACGCTGCTACCTGTCAAGATGAACTGCATTCGGAGTAATGATGACCACGATTGCCTCATGACATGAAACCATCTGTCCTCATGATGCTCACTGAATCCACACATAGCACAAAACCCTCAAATCAAGCGATTAGTCACCCACGATTCGTAATCATGCAAAAATTTGGCTAAAAAATCAGAGAAAATAGAGTTGCGATATTCTTGTAGCGCTCCTTCGTTAATTTTGTGCTCTTGCACTACAAGAATAACTTTTAACGCTTTTTTGGCACTGTTTTACAACTTTTTTCCATTTTGAATGCAGGTTAAGAGATGAACTATGCTTTTGGCATGTATTTGAATGATGACTATACTCATAATATTATTTGTGAGTCCATTACTAAACATGATGACCTTTTTAAAAACCTTCAATAATCTATGGGATCAAAAAATAAAACAAAAAGTCTAAAGGCAAAAGCTCAAAATTTCACTTGAAAACTAAAAATCTCTTAAAGGAAGCAAAAAAACAAACTAAAGGAAATGAGTAACTTGGAATAAAATGCAAATCAAACAAAAATTGAAGAAACAAATTACTGACTTAACATCTGGCTCCAGCTACGGGATGAAGTCCTCCCTGCGAGGCTTCAAGAACCTGTAGACTAGTGCCTTCTGTCTGCTACCTTATCTATCTGTCTGCAAAACTTCCATTGGGCTATGGAGTCTTTATTATGCTTCACTCACCGGTATGTACAATGAAAAGTTAAAATCCCCTTATAGAATGTAAAAGTGCTTGAGGAATCGTCCATTAACAGGACTGGACAACTCTTCACCTTCCAAAGAATGCATGATAAAAGTATTATTCTCTAAAAACTTGGATACTAGGAAAGGGCCAAACCAGAGATTGTCAAATTTACCATGCTTACCCTTTTTCTCTTTCCTTGCATCCCACCTTAGAACCATGTCACCAACTGAGAAAGTCTTTTCTTTGATGTTTCTGTCAAATCTGCTTTTGATCTTGGATCTATACAACTGTTCCTTTTCATCTACCTTTTCCCTGTTCTGTTGCAATTCTATCATTTCAAAAATCCTTCTCTGCATATCATCTGGTTACTCCTGGGAATCCTGAAGAAATTTCATCACTGGGATCCCCAATTGGACAGGGAAAACTGCTTCTGTACCATAAACTAACTGAAAGGGAGAAGTTCCAATTGCTTGTTTCATTGTGATCCTATCTACCCATAATGCATACTTCAACATTGAATCCCATGATATTTTGTTATGCTTGAGCAGCTTCTTGATATTGTGAATGATGTTCTTATTAGAGGATTCAGCCAAGCCATTACCCTGGGGGTAATAAGGAGTTGAGTGCTTCAGCATAATACCATTCTTTTCACAAAATGCTACCATTGCCTTAGACTTGAAGGCCTTAGCATTATCTGTCACTAACTTCTGAGGACAGCCAAACCTACTCAAGATATTTTCCTCAATGAAATCCATGATTACCTTGTCTGTAGCATTCCTAGTAGGAATGGCTTCCACCCATTTTGTGAAGAAGTCTGTTGCAGTCAGGATCCAATGATGCTTCCCCGAGGAAGCTGGATTTATTTCTCCAATAAAATCCAGACCCCATTGCTGGAAAGGAGCATTGACTGCAATGGGTTTCAGAGGCAAAGACAACAATATCTGTTTGCTAGCAAACTTCTGACAAGGAACACAAGCCCTTACCTGCTGATAAACATCTGCAAACAAGGAAGGCCAATAGTATCCAGCTCTTAAAATTATGTAGGCTGTTGTCTTCCAGTATTTGTGCCCCCCACAAGCACCCTCATGAGATTCAGAAATCACTCCTTCAATCTCTGATTTGTCCAAACATCTAAGCAGAATACCTCCTGGGTCCTTCCAGAATAATTGCTCTTCCATTAAACAGTACTTAGTAGCTTTAAGTTTTAAAGATCTAGCAGCCTTCCTATCCATATGCTCAGGACATTGCAAAAATAACAGAAAATGAACAATGTCTGCATACCATTCTGATGATGAATAGTAATCCATGATTTTCTCTTTTTCCAGTATTGCTTGATCTTCTTTAGGAACTGATTCTTTAGCCATGACATACAATCCCAGTTCCTGACAGTTTGATTCAGCCAGCAACTTGGCTAAACCCTGTCCCTTGACAAGCTTGGTAGATCTGATCTCAACATCATACTCCATAATCTTTGCAATCCACCTGCCTCTTTTCCCTTCACTATCAGGCTGTGTTAAAAAATATTTTACAGCAGAATTTGGAACAAATGAAATAACTTTTGAATGCAGGACATAAATTCTGAAAAATTTCAAAGCCTTTACCAAAGCATAAGCCTGCTTTTCCAATATACTGTACGTCAGCTCAGAATCTCTAAGAGTTTTACTGAAGAAGGCAATAGGCTGTTCCAATCCTTCTTTATTCTTCTGAAGTAAGACATCTGCAATTGTGTCTTCTGATGCAAATGAGAAAGTAAGGAATTCTTTGGTAAAATAAGGACTTACCAATACAGGTTCTTCAGTAAGAGCTACTTTAATTTTCTCAAATGCAGCCTTTGCTTCAGAAGTCCACCTGACTTCTTGATCCTTCTTCAGCACGGCTGTGATCTGTTTAATGGTTTCAGCAAAGTTAGGTATAAACCACCGCAGAAAATTGATTTTGCCAATGAATGATTGAACATCCTTTTTACTCCGAGGTAAAATAATCTTCAGTATAGCTTTGACTCTTTCAGGATCTATTCTGATGCCATCAGCAGACACCAAGTGACCAAGTAGTTTACCCTCTTGCACAACAAAATGTGACTTCTTTGGATTTAGAGAAAGACCAAATTTTCTGCATTTCAGGAAGGTCTGTCTCAAATGCTTCAAATGCTCATCATCTGACTGCGAGAAAATAGTAATATCATCCAGATAGATAACCACAAACTTATCTTTTTCTCCCACAAAGGCATTGTCCATTGCTCTCTGAAAGGTAGCTCCAACATTCATCAAGCCAAAGGGCATCTTGTCATACATAAATGTCCCCCAGGGAGTTGTAAAGGCTGTCTTCTCCTTATCATCAGGGTGCATTGCAATCTTATTGTACCCTGAGAAACCATCCACCATAGAAATCCTCTATGCCCTAACCACCTACTGCAATACTTGTTCAATCTTAGGAAGAGGATAGTTATCTTTTAATGATGATCTATTCATATTTCTGAAGTGAACACATAATCTGATCTCCCCATTCTTTTTTCTAACAGGAACTAGATTAGCAACCCATGAAGAATACCTGAGAGGCACTATTATATTTGCATCCAACAGTTTTTTCACTTCTTTTTCAATTACAGGAAACAAAGCTGGATTGATCCTCCGTAGTTTCTGACGAAAATGTTTGACATTTGGTTTTAAAGGCACCTTATGCTGTATGATTCCTGTATCATAAGTTCTTAGTTCCTCATAAGACCATGCAAAAACATCTACATGCTCTTTTAACAGCTTGATATATCTATTTCTTTGTTCAGCTGTCAATGATTTAGAAATTTTGACCATTCTAGGATGTTCAGCTGAACCAATATTGCAGTCTATCACATTCTCTTCTGAAGATTGAACAACAGGCTTTGAAGGTGTGTCATCCTTTGTAAATATTCTTTCCAGAGGTACCAAACCTTTGGGAATGAAATTTATCTTTAGCTCAATAATTTTATGTCCAGCAATCTCATCTTCAGCAAACTCATCTACCTGTCCATCTTCTTCATCCTCATCCTCATCAATCAAGGAATTTGAAAACTCAGCTGTAAGCTCTAAGAACTTTCTGATCTCAATGTCATCCTCAAACACTTTCCATTGCTTCAAATTATCAGGTACACAGGGTCTGTACCTCACCTCTATGGGATACCTTAACTGAGTGGTCTTAGGGATTCTCAAGTGTGTGGCAGCCAAGGCCAAAGAATCTGTAGTCTCATTGTGATTCCTTGGAATATGAGTGATGTTAAATGCTATAAAATAATTTTCAAGCATATCCCATACCTCATTCCGATAGACTTTCAACAAACCCTACTTCACTTGATAGTTGCTCTTCACCTGCTAAACAACCAATTCGGAGCGCCATATGCAGAAATTTGTTGAATGCCCAAATCTTTGGCAGCTTTTAATCCCAATAGTAAAGCTTCATATTCAGCAGTGTTATTTCTAGTAATAAACTCAAGTTTGTAAAAAATATTTACTGTTTCACCTCCAGGAGATATAAGAATAACTCCAGCACCAGCACCTTCTTTACAAGAAGATCCATCAAAGTATAATTCCCATAGCTAATCTTCTTCTTCTCTGCTGTGTCTTATTGGCTGTTCTTTTTCCACTTGTAACAGACCAGCAGAATTATCCTCGTCACTGAAATGTAGCATGCACGTACCAAGGTGTTTATCAACAGAGTACAGTGGGTGATTTGTGGGGTTTTTATCATCTGTCACTATGTAAGCAAATTGTAGCTCTCTATACAACCTTCTATTTTCTCCACCAAACACAGGTATGGTGGCATATGACAGGTCCATTTGTAAGGTTCCTCCAACCTTCTTTGCCCATGACCTGGAAAGAAGTAAGCCAAAATTTGGTGTAATGTCAGCTACCACAACATCCATTATCACACTTTTCATGGGCAACTGAGCCAGACTGACAACCATATCTTTTATTACTCCTAAACACTTCACTGCTCGGGAATCAAAGGCATACAAATCATGATATGGTTTGGTAATACTCAGGCCTAGAGCTTCCATAACAGCCTTTGGCATCAAGTTGTGGGATGCTCCTGAATCTAGTAAACAATTGTGTATCATCTGTTCATGGACTGTCAAAGTGATATAGAAAGGAGGTGAAGCTCCTGCTTCATTTTCAATCTTCTCAGCCAAGGTTGATCCAATGAAAATCTTAGGACTCTCCTCTTGCAAATTAACTGTGTCAGAGACAGGCTGATTGCTGGTTGGATTAAGCATTTTAAGGACTGATTCCTTATATGAAGGATTTCTTATCAGTTCAGTTAAAGGTACAGGAATCTTTAACTTTCCTAATTCATTCTCCAAACTAAAATTCTGGACAGATTTATTTACCTCTTCAACTTCTATTGTTTTATTTGATTTTTCTGCAGCTTGCTTCTTCTCTGTCATAGGATCAGCTATCTGTTTAGCAGGAGCAGTTGCAGCAGGAACAGTTGCTCTCTTCTTCTGGGCTTGGACCACCTATTTTGGGCCTGATCTGAGATTTATAGTCTTCTTAGGTTCATTTTTATGAACAACAGTAGTTACAGCAGTATTTGCCAAGCCTAGATCATCTTCAGTTTCAAACATATTAGCATCATAATATTCCGAATTCAGGAAATCTTCCTCAGTAACAAAACCTCCAGACAATCCATCTCCAAAATGATTCATATCTTGATCAGTCTCTTCAAAGAGCAATTCTTCATCAACTTCCTCCTCATCAGCTACATTGTTCTGAAGAGGTAGTGGCACTCTTTGGTCCTCATTTTCCCTTCTTTCTCGATGGATATCATTGTTCCTTCGTTCCCTAGGCATAAAACGAGGAGCAAATTGCCTTTTGAACTGATTCTGATTGTTTGGATTTCGTTCACCTTCAGGAGCAGGCTTGTTGGAGTTTTTCTCAAGCTCTAATTTGTTCAACTTTGCAGTCAGAATTTTTACCAACTTAGCCATTTCATCTATCTTCCCTTCAGCAGAAAGTGAAGATGAAGCACCTGGAGTTGCTTCCTTTTTTCCTTTTCTTTCGTACAGCTGCTGAGGTGTTTCCTTCTTTAGTCTATTTGAAGCCAATATGTTGGATTCTACCTGCAATGCTGCATCCTGCATGTTCAACAAAGTGATAGGCCTCCTCTCTCTCAGTAACAAAGAGAATTCGTGATCAAAAGCATTTGCATATGTCAATTTAGCTGATGTTTCTGTAGGCTTTATCTCGGCAGGAATCCTACTGTACATTTTGTTGAACCTCTTCAAAAAATCTGCAATTGTTTCATCTTTGTTCCTCCTAAGAGCTCCAAATTCTGTTATGTAATAGGTGTGGTCTTTTTTATCACCCCATTGTCTCATAAAGAGATCACGGAGTTCTTCAATAATAGTAATGGAGTTGGCAGGCAACTCTCTAAACCACTTCCTCACATCTCCATCAAGGCTCTGGACAAACATCCTCATCCAAACATCCTTAGCCTCAATGTTTTGATTATCAGCATAACGTAGGAAAGCTTCCCAATGTTCTTCAGCTGTTGTTTCCCCTTCTCCATTGAACCTAGGCAAATACTTCTCATAATCTCCTCCGGGTAGTGCATTTAAAGGTTGAGGTAAGACCAATGGTGCATATCTGGCTGTAACCATCCTGTCCATCATGTCTATGGGAGGGTTTTGAGCTGCCATTTTTGGACAAACTGGTTTTGAAGATGAAGAAGCTTGACTGTAAATTGATTGGAAAGAGATTTTACCTAATTTCAACTGAAAAAGAGGTATTTTACCACGGGAGGTAGCTTTGAATTTTATAAAAGATTGAGGATTAGTAAATATTTGGAAACTGCTATCAGGAATGGTTGGTTTTACCCAAGGTGAAGTTTCTTCTTCTTTCTTTTCCACAGATGAAGCTAATAATTCATTTAACTGCTCAGGGTCAGATAAAGAGGGTAATGACTTTGATCTTCTAACTTTTCTTGCTGTCCTCAATATCTGTTCAGGGTCTGTCACACCCAACTGCAAGGGTGAAGTAGGTCTATTTCTAGTTCCCACTCCTCTAGAAGCCACTGTGACAACTTTGATGAAAAATAGCCTTATAAAATGCTGGTTTAAATCCACCTCTTAAAACCAGTAGAAAGATAAGTATCCCAGGGAAAAATTTGTTTTCAACTTCACTTCCCCGGCAACGGCGCCAAAGATGTTTGTGCCAGAAATTGTTTCCAAGGCTAAAGAAATAAGCCAACACACACTCAAACAAAACTTAATAAAGTGAAATAGGTTTAGGGTTTCTGATGTGTTTTCTTGGTTGTAAACTTTGGGAACCAACAGGGAATACACTCATGAGTAAAATAATAACTAAATCATAAGAAAAAGAAGATAAAGATGCATAATATATTAAACAAGATCCAACAGAACACAATGTTGAGGTTCACTCATAAAAGACAAGCATCACCATCATATAAACATAAACCAGTAATGAATATATCATTTAAGCAAGTAAACAAGCTGAATAATGAATCCAACACATAAATTGAAGGTTTAAAAGTGTCATATATCTCATAATTTCATCATCAAATGCATACAAGAGTTTTGATACTTAACTCATGAATAAGTCTAAAGACCTCCTGAATGCTCTCCCAAAATCGAACCCTCTCAATGAATTTCTAACCTCTCTAAATACTGTTCTTTACAAAATCAGTTAGGGATCTAACCCTAACTGCCTTTCCTCAACTCGATGAGATAAAGTAAAATGTACAATATTACAAAACATGATATTTTCTAAAAATAGTAAACACTAACTAATATGTTTCTCAAAAAGATAACAAATAAATGATAGAACAACTGACTCATAAGTCCTTTGCTGCCTCAGCTAGCAAAGCTATGCCATCTAGTGCATGAACTTTCTTCCTAGCTCGCCTCTGCTCCTCTTCCATGTCAGCTATCCTTTTGGTGAGCTCCTCATTTTTCTGCTGCAAGTCCTTGACTGTCTTTTTCAACTCTGTGCATTGCAAGTCAGTGGTTCTTTTTCTCTTTAAAACATCTTTAGATACTGCTGTCAGTTCCTGAAAATGTTCATTAACATCCTGTAGATCTTCTCTAAGCCTTCTATTTTCCATCATCAGCCCCTCATTGATCTCTTGCATATAGTTCATCTACTGTTTGTACTGCTTAATAGTTTTCTGCAAGTTTTCCTTATCTGAATCAAATGACCTTTCTGTCATAATCTCTTGTTCATAACTAGGCATCCAAGGTATGTCAAACCTCTTAAACATGTCTGCATATTTGTTTAACAGGTCTGTGGAAATATTAGGAATCTTAGGGTCTTCCAGAATACCTGCTTCCCTAAGTATGAGTTCATCTTCATCTTCCCATTCTTGATCTTCAACATGAGGTACTTCAGCTTTTTCTTCCTGCTGTTGCTTTAAAAGTTCATTTCTTATTTCAAGAAATATGGCAGACAATTGAGGCTCGGGCTGGCTTAACTCCTTTACTGACTGTGATAATCCTTTTACTTTTGTAGGATGAGAAGGTGAAGTTTTTGCAGCTGCTATTTTCTTTCTTCTAATGCTCATTTCATCAATTTCTGGTTATTTATCTGAGGAAATATCATCCAGGACAGTCACTTTTTGGGTATTCAATCTAGGATTGAGCAGCTTCTTCAATTTCAACCTTAGCTTATTCGTTGGCCTGGTTTTAGGCCTACAATATGGGGCTATCACTTCAATCTTTTTCTTCTTCCTATTAGGTTTGACTGTTTTGATTTCTGAAGTGGAGAATTGTCTGCATGTTTTAGCCTTATCTTCAGTTTTAGCAATAGGCTGATCTTCTTCTAATAAATACCCTTCATCATCTGACAGAATGGTAATAGGACTCCTTTGCTTGGTCTGCAACTCCTCTTCATGTACAGCAACCTCCTCTGGAACAACAGCTTTAACTTCATTGGAAAATTCTGCTGGTGTCAAATGTTTCAAAGGTTGCACTTCCTCTTCTGTAAACAATGAATACTTGCCTTTAACACCAGCTGAAGGCATTTGAGTTTTAGTCTTCACAGGCTCTGAGTCTCCCTTAGGCTTCACCTCCTCTTTGTCTTCAGTTTTTTTCTTTTGTTCTAATTTCCTTACAAGGATTTTCCCTTTATCTTCCTGCTTCTTGATTTGTTGATCTTCTTGTTTCATTTGAAAACCTGACCAGAATAGGAAAAAATCCCAAGTTTTTCCTTCAGCTTGCAGGACAGTGCTAATGATCAACTTAATTAATCCATGGTGAAAAATTGATTGTGAAGAATGGTCTATATGCCCCTTGACTCCGTTGGACATCTTTTGCAGGCTTTTGTACAGGAAGAATGGAAGACTCATCTTGGACATCCCCACCATATGCTGCAAAAATATGAAGTGGTATTTATAAACAAAAGCATATCTGCCCTCACATGTTATATAGCTCTGCAGGATTCTGATAGGTTCGACCCATTCCCTTATGAAGTTCTGGATTAAGATGCCCTTGTTCCAATCTGGAGTAACATTTGGTAATAAATACTTCTGAGCCTCAAAGGTAAAGGGCAGTTTCTTAAACCAAATTTCCCCTTCATTCTTAACTCCTATAGCCTCTGCTACTAGCTCTACTGTTAATCTGAACTTCAAAGTATCAAACACCACCATATCATCTTTGTAACATTGTGCAAACCTACAGGAAACTTCAGCATTGTAACCATCTATTCTCTTGAAGAAGTCCAGCCAGCCAGCCTGTTGGAAAAGTTCAACACACTCTGGGAGTTTCTCAATCCAACCTATATCAGTAGGTTCAGCTCTATTCACCTTGCCACTCTTACCCATTTGTCTTCAATAGCTGGAAATTATGTGACTTTTAGGGTTCAATTGATGACTTAACAGATATTGTTTCTTCTTCAAAACTCTTAAGTTTCAATAACTTGCCTTCCTTAATCCTTCTTGAATGATTCTTTTAGTTTACTAATACAGGTTAGGTATAAGTGATCTAGGACCTTCAGAGTAGTCCAGCCTGCATAATAAACCTTTTAATAATACCAAAATTAAACCTCGAACCCTTCCGGTACCACCTTATGAACAATTTCTGCACAATAAGACTTTGTAAATATGATTTTTGCTGCAAGTTTCTCAGATTAACTGAAAACTGTTGATAAAAAGGTAGGTCTTATGCACACTGCTCATTGAAATAGCAGACTTTCTTTGAACTGTATAAAGAGGACCTTGTGTTACAATGTCAAGGAAAATAGCTTCATGCTTTGTTCATTGTTTCTGTTTCAATTTGACTTCAACACTGAGCTAATCAGCTCTGTAGCACGCACTGAAACCAGGTCTTTAGGATATCTCAAATGTTCGGCTCCTCCATTACATTTTGTACAAGTAACCGGCTTATTTATGAAGTTTGAACATCATAAAATGCATGATTTTTCACATCATCGAACTTTCAAACTTTGATAGGGTCATATTCATATGAAAAATGATATTTTTCACCTAATCCCTCAACAATACTCTTAATCTCCTTATTTCTTCGACAAACACATTGTTTAAGGCATAGATTAACATCTGGCTTAATCAATTTTGAAAAATCAGCTTTTAACAGGAAAGCCCCAAATTAGGCAGACATTAACCAGTCATCGTAGAATACCTTTTTACACACTGTTGCAGATGTTTAGAATCATGTCCTGAGCTATCATATTGTCCACCTCAAATATACAAGTGTCCTTCAACGCCCAATTTGATTGCAGGTGGCGGAATCAGGAAACCCTAATTTCCTGTGAAGCCATAAAAACCTCCTCTCTGTTCTACAACGGCAATGTCCAGTTTTTCAGCAGCTATGGTTGCTCCACTCAGTCCTCCATCCTCGAATATGCATGTAAGTAACAACCCATCTTCACATCAAACCAAATCTACACTGCTACCTGTCAAGATGAACTGCATTCGAAGTAATGATGACCACGATTGCCTCACGACATGAAACCATATGTCATCATGATGCTCACTGAATCCACACGTAGCACAAAATCCTCAAATCAAGCGATTAGTCACCCATGATTCGTAATCATGCAAAAATTTGTCTAAAAAATCAGAGAAAATAGAGTCGCGATATTCTTGTAGCGCTCCTTCGTTAATTTCGAGCTCTTGCGCTACAAGAATAACTTTTAACGCTTTTTTGGCACTGTTTTACAACTTTTTGCCATTTTGAATGCAGGTTAAGAGATGAACTATGCTTTTGGCATGTATTTGAATGATGACTATACTCATAATATGATTTGTGAGTCCATTACTAAACATGATGACCTTTTAAAAAACCTTCAATAATCTATGGGATCAAAAAATAAAACAAAAAGTCTAAAGGCAAAAGCTCAAAATTTCACTTGAAAACTAAAAATCTCTTAAAGGAAGCAAAAAAACAAACTAAAGGAAATGAGTAACTTGGAATAAAATGCAAATCAAACAAAAATTGAAGAAACAAATTACTGACTTAACACCTTGCATGGGTTTTATTCATCTTCCATAGATGAGGTAAAAATGATGTCTAGTGAATCAATGCATATTGCGATTAGATCCCATAACTATTACCCTCCTCTGGAAAATAAGAATGATAACACTTGAATTGATAAAATGACAGCTTCCACCCCTCCTCTTACCAATGGTCTTCACATTGAAAAATGTTTTTTTGACGTAGTCCTCCAGCCACCCAAGAGTACGTTTCATAAATCAGTATTTAACCCTAGTGCATGGGTTGTGCCTATCAATAATACAATGTAGTAGAATATTTGGCTCAGGAACTGTGTGCGATGTCTACCCTCAAATTTCTCTAAACATGTGCTGCATAGAGGAAGAATATGTTGTCGGTTCTTGGAGCCATGGACCCTGAGAATATAAATGTTATCATCTTTAAAATGGATGGTATTAAATAGTCTCTCCCATCAATTAGCTTTCCAACTATCTATGAAATTCATTGGGAATAAATTCCATCATACTGTATTGGACGAAAGTGCCTCAACTTCAGTCATGTCTCTATCTTCTTGGAGAGTTATAGGATCCGCTGAAATCAATCATTCACCTATGACACTAAAATAATTTGATGGTTGTGGTTTTCAACCCTATGGATTATTTTCCTCTCTGTTGATTGAACTAGGGGGGGAATCAGTGTCCATTCATGTTGAATTTGTCGATTCTCCTTTGGATTACAATATCCTCCTAGTTAGGAATTGGTTTTATGTGATGCAGGTGGTAGCATCATCTGTATTTCATGTGTTCTAATTCCAATTTCAAGGGAATATTGTTACTATTTACCAATTAGAGTTTTGTTCTCCAAACACAAGTCTAATTCTGCAAATAATGTCCCACTCTTAGCCTCTTTGGCTTCGTAGTACCAGAACATAGGAGTAGGTATTCTTAAATATTCCTCATTTATGGTAATCTTCCCATTAAAATATCCTCCTCCCCCTTTGCAAGTTGCGTATGTAAACATGATCTCCTCGGTGAGTCATGACACTTCGACTAAAGGGAAATCAATTGTTGATTTGAAAAATTTGAGTCATTTTGAAGAGATTTACCCAGAAATCCAATCCACTAGTTACCCCACCATTAATTATCATATTTTGGTGGAATCCGACCCTTACCATCTACCATATTGGTTATATCCCCCCCATATCTAGATTATCTTTTTCAAACTCTTCCATCGGATGAATCCATCATGGAATTCATGTATTTAGATGAGATTCCTTGGAAAGATAATCATCATCAGTCTTCTTTCCTTCCCAATTACCAAATGGTAGAAATTCATTTTGAAACAATGGTTTCATCTGATATTGTAAATACTCCTCGGTCATTGGTACTCATCCACGATGTTGAGTCTGAGGGTAATCTAAGTAATATTTTTAAGACCATTCTGGTCGACATATCAGTGAAAAATGGAGTTGTTAAGAACATTCAAATGGGACAAAATTGTTCTTCTTCGGAAATTGAATCTTATACATCCCTTTTTAGGGAATTTAGAGATGTTTTCACTTCGAGGTATGAAGAAATGCCAAGGATAGATCCTTCGATCGTCATTCATGAGATCATGACATACCATGACGCCAAGTCAATCCGTCAAAAGTTACATCATGTACATCCACAGAAAGTGGTAGTCATCAAGGAAGAAGTTGAAAAAATTATTAGGGATGGGTGCATTTACCCTATGTCGCTTATGGAATGGGTTTCTAATATTATTCATGTGAACAAAAAGTAGGGTACAATTAGGGTTTGTATCAATTTTTGAGACCTTAATAAGGCTTGTATAAAGGACAATATACCTACTCCCTACATCGATCAAATCATTCATAACTGTGTTTGGAGTGTCATATTTTCATTCATGGATGTATTTTTTTGGATATAATCTGATAGAGATACTCTCTTCCGATCAACATAAGACGACTTTCATTTTCCCATGGGGCACCTTTGCTTACAGAAAATTTCCTTTTGGTATGAAAAATGCTAGCGCCATCTTTCAACATGCCATGTATTATGATTTCCATGACATTAAGCATATCATGGAATCGTACCTTGATGATCTTCCTACCCATTCGCACCATCGAGAAAATCATGTTGACCATCTGAGAGCCATTTTTTGTAAATGACACCATTAAAACATTCGGTTGAATCCAAAAAAATGTGTTTTTCATCGTTTCCAAGTATGGAATCCATATAGACCTGTTGAAGATCGAATCCATCTTGGCCCTACCACCTCTTACCAATATTACTGAACTTCAAAGTTTGTAAAGGAAGGCAAACTTTCTGCGTCGTTTTTTCTCCAACTATGTCGAGAAGACACACAATTTCATGTGTTTATTGAAAAAGGACACACCTTTTGTTTGGGATGATCTCGTACAACATGCATTTGACACTCCTAAAAACACTATCACACATGCACTTGTGTTACAACCACCCGATTATACTAGGGATTACTCCTTGTATGTGGTTGCGTCGTCAACCACTATCTAGATGGTGCTAGTTCAAACATATGAACATGTGATTTATTACCTGAGTAAGAGTCTCCTTGACTCTTAAACACATTATTTTCATGTTGAGAAGTTATCCCTAGCTACAATCATCATGGTTCAAAAAATTTGTCACTACATCCTGCTCCGCACAACTACTGTGTACGTAGATTCTAACCCCATGTATTACATATTGACCTGTCAAGTGCTTGGGGAAAAATACTCTCATTGTATTGTCATTCTCGAGGAATTTGAGTTAGAATTTGCAAAATCCAATTCAAATATGTCTCTTGTCTTCACAGAATTTATGTGTGACCTTCCCCGTATTATTGAGGATATGCAGGCCTTTGATTCATTACCAAATGAATCGTTGTTCCTCATTAGTACATCTAACCCATGGTATGGAGATATGATCCTATATCTCCAAACTCAATGCTTTCAGTAGAATGCAACCCAAGATCAACGCTGTTATATTCAACATAATTCCAAGTACTATATTATAGTCAATGATACATTGTATCATCATGCCGTTGATGCAATTTTGCGGCATTGTTTAACCCATGAAGAGGTTGAATTAGTTTTGAATGACTGCCACTCTGGAGGTTGTGGAGGTCATTTTTTCTAAGATGGATACTACCCAAAAAATATTACGCGCTAGGTACTTTTGTCCCTCAATATTCAAATACTGTATGGAAGCCATAAACAATTACCCACCCTGCCAGCTTTTCCAATAAAAAAACCACACCCATCCATATCCTTTACATCCCATCATTGATATTGGTCCTTTCGTGAAATGGGGTATTGATTTCATGCATTGCAATCCTACCTATTCCAAGGGGAATGGTTACATCATCATAGTCGTGGATTCCTTCAAAACATGGGCCAAGGCTATGCCTACATACGCTAAAGATGAAAAAACTGCTACCCTCTTTCTGTTAACCACATAATCGCTAGGTTTAGAGTCCGCAAGACAACATGAATGATCACGGTTTAGATTTTCAAAACCAAATGATAATGGAACAAAGTGCTAAACTAGGTTTTCTCCATGATAATCATACACCCTCCTGCCTATAGGTCAATGGCCAGGTTGAAGCTATCAACAAAGTGTTGAAAATTGTGCTTCAATAGAAGGTAGGACGAGTTACATTCAATTGGGATTTACAGTTGTTTTCCACATTATGGGATTATATGACTACCATTAAGACATCCACCAGATTCATGCCATTTCCATTGGTGTATGGGATAGAGGAAACTCTACCTATCGAATGTGAGATTCCTTCTCTGAAACTTGTTGTGAAACAACTACCCAATACCACTCTAGAGGAAGAACGATTCTTATACCTGAACAAGCTCGATGAGACTCTTTGAGATGCCTCTTAGAAAATGCGGTGTGTAAACGATGAATTAAATCTCAGTACGCATGATCCATTTAACCTCGTCTCTTCAATGAAGGTGACCTGGTCTTGACATATGACCAAAAACATGATAAATTGAGAGGTAGAAAATTGGAATCCATGTGGCATGGGACTTATATTGTCATTCACGTCTTATATACTATGATGAAATACCTTTGGGTGAGCCCCGAAATTGGATTTACCTCAAGAGGTATTATGCCTAGATTATCTAGCATATATACCTTGTACATATTGTTTATAGAGTGTCAGTGTGGGTAGTTTAGATTTTTATTTTGTTATGAATGTAGGATTCATCTTAGATAAGTCTACTTATATAGTTCCATGATTGAATGAAAAGATGACCACTTACTCTAGCTTCGTGGACGATGCTAGTCATTATACCTTGAACCTCACATCAGTGGCTTAGGTATTGTATTCCCATGTCGATGATTTGGTAAGTTCAGGAGGAACTTGTTTAGGTCCTGCTACAAACAATCTTGTAGAGTATCATCCAATGATTGGGTTATTAACTGAAACTTTAACAAGTGATGTGAGTTGGGTTAGAGTTTATTTAGATTCATAGTTAGTTATACATCAATTGAAATAGGTCTACACCATCTGTAACCCCTTACTTCTTTGAATGTTCTGGAGGATTCAACTTTTAGAGAGGTATTTTGAGTTAGTTTCGTATCATCACATCCCAAGACATTTGAATGCAGTGGTTGGTTCATTAGATAACTATGTTTTGGATTGGTACTTAGTCTTGTTTGATGTTCATTTTAAAATTTGATCACATATAAAAATATCACAAAAACAAATATAAGTAGCCATTCATATAACACATCACATACACACACATGTTTGTAAAAAGTTGTTTTTATATATATATACAACCGATACTGAGGAAAAATATGAAGCCATAATCTTTTAGTATAGTCAAAAATATAAAATCATTAAGTTTTTTGTACATCAAGAGGTAATGAATATGAAGCTTCTAAGATTTCAGCGTATATACTACAAAATAGGAGTCACTCCGGAATAATCGTCGTGTTCATGATAACACATAACAACATGAGCTACCCTATAGATTAGCCTCCAAAAATGCCCTCATACCCATGCAGTCTAGCACTGATAATGATTGGGAAGGTCATCAATAGAGATGTTGGGATCACCATCGGTCAGTCTCTAAAGGTTGTATTCAATCTTTTGAATCTCCTCTTCTGCCTCCACGTTCCTGATGGCAATCTCTCTCACCATCCAATGCCTATTGATAGGTGACACTCCTACAAGTCGAGATGGAACCATGTCTACAAAATAGTATGTCATNAATATATATATATATATATATATATATATATATAATATAAAACAAAAAACATAATGAAAATAATATATTTCTTACCTCATTTGTCCCACTGGTCATCCTCTGGTAATGGAAGATCAAGGTCACCCATGAAATTGTTCCCCTCATATGCATAGTCCTATACCATCACTAGTTTTCCTCTCAACCACCAAAAGAAGACTGAACCATAAGTCACGGTGGACCCTCCATCATCTTCATGATGGGCCATAACCTATACCCACCTCAACATCCGTGAATCCTCGGGCCCCAACTTGTTAAGTGGCACCTGAGGGCATAAAAAAAGTACCCTCTCCAGGAAGAAATATACTACTACATCCCTATAGCCAAACTTCTTTAACTCACCTCATAGAAACTTCGTGATCTGGTCCTTGAGGCTCACTAATAACCCCGTGAATCCATTTGAATATAGTTGGATCCATGCACTCCAACACATATAACATATATGCCCAGGTAGTCTAATGAGAAACCATACTACCTGCTACCTTATCTATAGTGAAGGCTACAATACTTTACGATAGATCCACAATGTGTTTCCTCAGAATATTTCCCCCTTGGGACCTTGTTCCGATCACATAGTGCTCATTGATGAGACCATCAATGGTCATGTCCCCCCCTCTGGGACATGAGAGTGATACTAGAATTCCTCTCCTAGATAGTCCGGTCAGAAAGTATATGTCCTCGACATCAATCGTCAAAATGTGAGTGCCCACCTAGAAATGTTGTTGATACAGTTCCCACATCCGTATTAAATGATCTAGCAGACAAACATGGGATCTCATGCCCGAAACCCTAAACTAGTTAAGGAGTATCCACTCCCTCAATGCTTTCACCTTCATTGGGTCATTTGTCACTTGGACATCGTCTAATTCATGTTTGTTCTCCTTCCAAATAACCATTTTTTGAGTCAAACACCTGCAGGAAATCCACATGACAACTATTAGACTCATTTCATTGGAACAAAAACTTAAAATTCATGTCAGATAATTTGTTTTTAAAAATTCATGGCCACCGACGCACTTTCCCCAAGGGAATAGAGAGACGATCCATCTTCCTTTAGAGGATAGAGCACCCTTGATGTTCTTTCCCCTTTCGAGGAGTGTGTCGACACACCTCCCGAAGGGGAGAAGAGCGTCTCCCAGGGCGCGCTCTTCCCTTGAAAAAATCTCCTAAAAACCACAAAAATCCTGATGAAAAGTGAAAAATCAACCATGAAAATGAAGGGGAGGATGATACCTCTTACCTTCCTCTGGCGGTTCGTCGAATGGATTCCTGTTGCTCCCATAATATTCGTTTCAAATTCCTCTGTCAAACACAATGTTCACTCAATTCCTATGGTAAAAACACAATGGTAAGTAATTTTTACTATTTCACCATTTAATATCATTTTTTCATTTTTAATAAAAAATAATTGGTGAAATATTTAAAATATTATGGGTTTTTACTATATTTTCTGTCATTTTTTATGGTGAAAGTGTCATAATATTGCTTTTGAATATTTCTAGAACGTATTGGACGTGTTGTGGCTATGATAGAGCTTTTTTTACTTTTTCATGCTCTGGATAAAATTGGAAAAAGATCTGAGTGCCTTTTATACCCTAGTCATGCTCGTTAATATTCATAGAAAAGGTATTGAGTATGTTTTTACCGCTTTTTTTGACTAGTTAAAATGGATCCGAGAAAAGAAACTCCCTAGATTTGTCTTTAAGCTCTTTTTAGTCTCTTTAAACATGAAAAGTGTGCCAATGCCAAGCAAACTTGATTCTTTCACCCTTGTAAAATTATTTTAAAGTTCGCCTATCAGGTTATAGTTTACCCCTTTTTTGGACCATTTATACTCATTTACGGAGAATGTACACTCTAGTTCATTGCGACTAGAAGACTTCTCCTAGGTATCGGTTTATACTTTTTTGGACCTCGGGGATTAAATTTACCAAAAATTCCACGTTGGATTATTCTTATCCATTTCATACTCTCTAAACATGAAACAATGATCGAGTTTACCTTATTCAGACTCATAAAATTAAGTGATGAAGGACCCATTTTCTGGAAATGAACCCGTCCTTTCTTAGGTTCATTAAACATATGAGGTTGGACTCGTCACTTGATGAGCCATATCGAGCATTTTTATCCATTTCAAGCTCATTAAAAAACAAAGAGGTATGAATCCATTGTGATGGGGAAATTAAGGGAATGGGGAGACATTTTTCATTTGTATTAATGACAACTCCTAGTCACCTTTGAACATGGAACTTGTCTGCATTTTCATTCAAATAGTTGGGTATTCATCTTGTCATCAATTCAACCCATTTTCATGATTCATTTCACTCCTTTGAGTTAATTCAAAGAATGGATTGTCCTGTTGTTGCATTATATCTGGTCTCTACCTCGATTGAGTCAATTCTACCAACTCACTTGTTGTGTCATTCAATGTTCAAGGGGAGTCTTTACCACATCCTACCTTTGCATTTACTTTACCTTCCTTCGAGTAGGTCATATCCAAGTCAGTCACATGGTTGTTATATTATCATAATCACTTTAAAATCACTTTTGTTCCAAGTTTCGTGTCGATTATGGGGGAAACATCATGCTCACCTTCAACGAGTCTGTTCCTGGCGACATCAATAAATTATCTAGGAATTAGTATTAGAAACCAACCAAGTACCTTGAGGCCTACATGTCTCAATGGCATCTTTCCTCACTTTCGATGGTAGGATTTCACCATTGGCCTCTGATTGGAAGATTCCTATGATTTTTCAACTTCATCTCATCTATTCACATTAAGAGGAATGTACTAGGGTACCTTGGGAATCATTGCCATTAATGATAATTTTCCTCACACTTGTTAACGGTATACATCAATGAGTAGTAATCAAGTGGATTCTACCATGTTCGACATCAGGATATCTATTCACATGGATAGAATCATATTATATGGGATTAGAATGAAGAACCTGAGTGGTTAGGTATTCACTTGAATATGTGCATATCCTCAAGTTTCATTGGAGTATTTTTTGACTCATTGCATGGATTCACGTTGTCTGTCCGGTGGCTATGCTCAATTTTGATTCAAGATGAAATGGATATACAGTGTATATTGTGTATCTATGTCCCGATTTGAGTCCTTTTCATCACGAATCTACAACGTATTATTAGTATCCATGACTTAGTCATTATACATGGATCTGCAAAGTATTGGTCAGCAACCATGATTTGAGTTAGATAATTAGTAATTGGTCCTGTGTCAAGTATTCACTCACCACTCTTTTGCCTCTGATTCCATATCGTATCTAGAAAAATATTTCACCTATCACATCCCTCTAGATTCATACTTTGGGGGGAATTTTGTTACACCTAAAATTTGTCCTTATGCTAGATCGCCTAAAGTTTCCTAGAAAAAATACCCTTTGGAGGAGCTTTTTTCTCATTCCCAGGAAGCTTGACGCCCTTTTCCATCTGACATAGAGTGTCATCCTACCCTAAAGTTGTTTTCCTAATGACAAGGTGCACCAGTGACACTTGTTTCCCGAGGACAAGGAGCGTCGGAGCCATCTGCTAATGCATAAAGAGCGTCAACACTATTAGAATGGAAAAACGAGAATATCTTGAGAACCTTCTAGATGAAAGTCCTCATGGAGGCTTATCCCAACTACTTTGAATAGGTGGCATTCGTACTTCTATCATCTGGGGATGATCCCTCACCTCTCTCCCAATAAATCTCAACCCCCTTGGCTCTTCGTTGGCCTATATATGCAAGCTTACCCTCATGGATGAGGTAGGGAAGGGAACCAAGAGAGCATGTTTATGTTATTGAAATCATTGCTAGTATAGGAGGAAAAGAGTGTGGATGTCAATGATATTTGTAGAGTTTGTAGAGATTTTGGTTGTGAGTCAAATACATTGTGAGAATAAAGCTTCGACATCAAGGATTTGGTTGTAGTTTTATTCTTTTAATCTTTTAATACAAATGTGTTCCCCTTTCCCATTAATGATTTGTGTCAAACTCAGTGATTCATTACTTTTCTCCTTAATCATTAGTGTAGATCATTGAATTATCTTATTTCTTTCACTATTGTATTTTGTTCCTTACATTCTTTTGTAGGTACAACTGATCATAAGATAATCACAAGGCAAGAATCATCTTCTTAGTGAGGTAATAAAGGTTGGCATTCAAGTAGTTTAACATTCTAGGGAGAGGATGCATTGTTGTGAGCCATTTGTTCTAGATCTACCCCATGTATACTAGGGAAACAATCTTTGTCGGCATTGATTTAGAATTTTTGGTAACATAAATTGAATAGGTGGTTGATTCAACCATGATTGGTATGCTTCCTCTCCAATTTGTGTTCTTTTTTCATCCTGAGTCTCGATTTGAAATTGTATTGGGGTGAAAATGAAGATAGTAGGAAGGTTGTTCATCATCAGAATCTTGATTTCAAAAATATTGAACATTGCATCGATGATGTTAGTAAGCACAATGCAATTGGTTTGATCTAGATTTATACAAAAGAATTATTACAGAAGCACGGGAATAATTTTCAATAGAAACTGTTAAGATGTTGTTAGCACGGTTTTGATGAAAAAGTGAAAACAAGGGATTAAGGTGAGATTAGGAGCCTATATATTTGATCATTTGGGGAAATAATAGACTGGGCATTAAAAAGAAGGGCCGCGTTCTTCTTTTTTCCCATAAAACCAGTACAAGTTAGAGGAAGAAAGTGGCTGAAGTAAAGTGTAATGCACTTGTGCTATATGATGAAGGGTTTGACGACATAGATATAAGGAGTTGAGAGATCGATGATGGATAACGAATCCATCGAGAGAAGCCTTCTGATGAATGATAAGGTAAGTGATCGACATAATTACTATTGGGAAAGATTAAACGACAGATATGATCGACAGTGGGTGATGAAAGGATAGATAGATCGATGGTGGAGAATAGTTCCTTTCCCATAACATGCATGGGAAGCATATCATTCATGGCCCAGCGGAATTTTTACTGCCTTCTATGTGACAGGCGGATAGTCATTCTGCTGGGTGAAAGGAAATAGGGAAAAATCACCATTTTCAATACCGAGACCACTTGTGAGGAATTTTATAAAAGAAATGGGTCATGCATTTGCAAGTTATTTTTCTTTTGTGCATTGGAAGGAACTGTCCTACACCCCGTGGAAGCCAAGTTATACAAACCTTTCTAGTAGTCATTTTCTAGGTAGTCCACATAGCTAACCTAGTCAAAATGGAAGTTGAAAGGGAAATTGAAAACTGGAAGAGATTTTTGAAGATAGGGATGGTAACATTTTTGACATTGTTCTTTCCTTTGATCCATTCTATGAACTAAAGAACAAATTAAAAACCTTAAAGGAGAAAGGAATCAACCTGCACAGTGTCCACAGGTTTCAGTTTCACCATTTTTGTCTAGACCAAACCCTAAATTTCCTAGTTGTTGTAGTGTGGTGTGTGTCTAACTATTCCCAATGAGAGTGTTATAATGGATTCAAATAGTTCTAAGATAATTTTACCTATAAATCCTTAGTTATTAGAGAATCCCTTGAAGTACCCCAGGCATTCACTCTAAACCAGGAAGATTTTATCCAAGAAATTTTAATTGAACAATTTAGACATGTTGCAGATGAAGAGAAACAAGTTGTTTACTCCATAATCCTTAAACCTGGTACTTCTAATTCAATTGAACCTTCTCCCTTGGACATTAATTTGTTTAATGAAGAATCTCAATTGGTCATTTTCTTGTTAAGTCAATTTTTAGGACTAGATACTAGTAAATTTGTCCCAGAGATCCTCTGGAGTCTATTGTTTATGTTGAGTATGTATCAGTCTGATTCAGGGTCAAGTTGGTTACCTTGCCTGAAATTTGATGAGTTCCTAGCTAAGAATATTAATTCTCATCTGGTGAATTTCAACACAGTGATACATTCCAGGTTCCATTCTTACATGGTCAGGATGTTTCTATTTTTCAATGAGGAAAACTTGCAATTCCCAGAGATATTATTTACTTCAGACATCAGGAACAATACCTTTAACTATACATGAATTTCATAAGGATAGAAATATACATAGTATTGTTCCATGACAGGTTTTCAGAGTATTTCCTGAGATGGAAGAAATGTTGTAGTTCACCCCAAATAAAAGAGTTGGAGATTGGTTCTTGTTGAGGGAACATACAATTATAAGTGTTTATGGTTTTGTTCATGAGCCATATATTCTTCCTGCATTTTTGACACCTGGTATTTTTTCTATAGAATTAATCTGACATAAAATTATTGTAGAAAATGAGCATTTCTTGAGCTTCAGAAAAGATTCTAAAATTAAGTTTTGTTAAATTTGTGAATCATTGATATATAGGAAAATATTAAAGTTGTAGGAAGCGAATTATGCAGTGGAATAATCAAAGAGAATATACACTGAACAAGAAATTCATGCCACAAATTTTCGATAAATCGAACAAGAATTGCTCAGATAATCACAACATTAATCTTCATTCATTAATAAATAATACAATAATTATACAATAAATAGAATTTGAATGCCATGGATAGGATTCGAATTTGTCATCTCAAGCTGACTGGATATCTAACTCATTGTGTCTAAATCACTATTGGAACTCAATAGTCTAACTCTGGATCTCTAAATTAGTCTACAATCAGTTAATTGATGAGGTAGGTGGAAAAAAGGTGCCACTCTCCCTTCATGCATGAAAAACTGGCACTAGGCTAACTAAAAGTGATTTAACTAATTTTAACTGGAACTTAACTCGACATAACTGATTACCAACCATGACCAACTGATGGAGGTTGTTGGTGGCACTCAGAGTGGGCTCCTATAATGTAGGGATTAGTCTTAGAGGCACATAAACTCATGCATGCACATGCAGTAAGTGGCATATAACCTCTATATGTTTTCTCCACACTCTAGTACACTAATAATTAACTCCTAAGTTAGGAAAATAGACCAAATAGACTATATTGGACAAAGGAGGATTAATTAATCCTAACACTCCCCCCTTAATACTAAATTTCAACAACTTGGGCCCTAAAAAATAGGCCAAAAGTCACCCATATAATCTAAATGACATAAACTTCTTCTTAATAAAATAATGAAAATGGGGAATACCTCATGGGAAATCCCCCCCTTAAAATAAGCAATAATCAACAAATTTTGTTGCAATCTGCAACTCTGTGGAGCAGTAATGAAAAATATTGGTTCTTGTTGGGCCATGGAAGGGCATGAGGAAAAAAAGTGTAGATGAAGATATGCACAAGGACAAAGGAGAAGCACAAGAGGAAAAGCAAGCGCGCGAAGGATTAAAGGCGGGTAAAGGATGAAAAGCCAACGCAGAAGAGAGGAAGCTGTGATGAGGAATGGTGCAAGGAAGGAAAAGCAGACCTAGAGTCGGTGGAAGATTGGAAGGTAGAAGAGTTAAGGCTAGAAAGAAACAGGTTAGGAAGACCATAGGTGCTCGAGTTGACAGAATACTAAAGGGCACTTTTTGCGGCCAGTTATGGCCTATGATAAATGTAATGAAGGAAGTTTTGCGGTGAAGTATGGCATGTAATTAATGTACGAAAGACATTTTTGTGGCTATTTAGGACTGTAATAAATGATTTGTACTCAGTCAACCCTACGTTGTCTTGTAGAATCTATAAATAGGAGGAGCTCATTCTGTATAAGGGTTCGGAGAATAGTAAGAAGTATTGGAGGGAATCAGAGAGAAATCTGATAGTAGGAGAAGGCTGTTGAGTCACAGATCTATAGCTATGTGCACAGATTGTTTTGTAAGATTCGTTCTGCAGCTGAGTGCATAGATAGTAGAGTAGAAGAGTTGATCCAGGCTGTGTGCATATCAGTAGGAGTAGTTTGAAGAAAATCATAAAAACAGAGAGCATGAGAGAAAGAAGAGTCTGAGCTAAAGAGACATATCTAAAAACAGTCTGCAGTCAAGTCACAGACTAAAAGGTGCCATATATTTCTCATGCCATATGAAGAGTGCCTTTGTGGTTTTTAGCCAGATGGGTTTCCACGTTATCTCTTGTATCACATGAATGTTAAACGTTAAATGTTTATTATTGAATGTTTGATTATATTGCATTGATTATGATTATTGCTTGAACGAATGTCGCAATACTGATAAATGCTGTGAATGAATGAATAACTAAAGAATCGTCGAAGTATTTTGTATTATTTCATGTTCAAATACTATTAAGTTGAAACACAGTCACCCCATTGTCATTTACTCTTAAGGACTCACCTACGTCGCACAGTTGTGCTAGTTGTTAAGTTGTCAAGGACAAGGTTGTGTCGCATGTTGGCTGTGTCGCACTGTTGCACCACTGTCGAGTAGTAAAAGACTCCATCATTCAGACTTTGTCAAGCACCTTGGACGCGCGCCAAGGGACTGTAATCCCTCACCGACTACGGAAACATGGTTCTGGCAGTTACACATTAAGATATCTCAGGTGAGACTGCACCTGCCTCACATGTGTTTCAGGTTGAGCTTGCTCCGTCGGGCCGATGTCTTTGGGTGTTTTTTGGTTTCATGGGTCTGTTGAACCTAGGTCGCGAGAGGGGGGGAAAAGTAGGCCAAGAAATGGTTCCATTTCCAGGACCCTTAATCATTTGGGTAGAGGGAAATGTTGTGGCATCAGACAAAGAAGGAAATAGAGGATTGGATGGAGTCTAAGATGTTAGCATTTACGCAAGAAGAGAGCGCAGGATCGTGGTTGAGCACAGAAAACTACTTAGAACAATATCTGTAGACTGATATTCACAAAATATTCTTTACAGAGTTTCCTATTGTGCTACATGAGTGGTTGTCAAGATTGAAGACTTGGCATACAAATTTCCAGAGAAGAGAAGCGGTCAAGTGGAGTGCTCAGCTGCTTCGTGAGTTTACTAGTGTAAGTAACCCCATCTCTAGAGCTGTTGATTTTTGGGTCAATAGTATTTTGCAAGTGTATATTACTGAGTTTACAATAGAGACGATAACCTCATATATGAGGCCGAAATAATTTATTTGCAAGGACCCCAAAGAAGGTACTTGTTGTCTATAAGTACATGGATAAAGATGCTCGTCTATGAGAAGGGCATTTTTGAGTTGAGTAGTTGAGTTAAAGATCCAGAGGAGGGGATGTGTCGCATACAACCTATAAGGAAAATGGGAAATGATGAGCTGAGATGTTCCCAGGAAGTTCAGAACCTGAACTAGAATATGGATTCCTAAGGAGTGGAAGGAGATTCAGGTCAGGAAAAAGAAGAAAGACAGTAGGAGGTAGAAAAACTCCTAGTTTGTTCGAAGAAAGTGAGTACAAAGTCGATTCGTGGCTAGATGAAGGGTCTTGAGATGAGGAGGAATACTATAGCTCAATTTTTGAAGGAAAAGAATAATTAGAAGAATCTACGGCGATAACAAGATTCGGACGCAACTACACTACGCTAGGAGTATCGCCAGAGGTAAGGTATAGAGCCTCATCCTCTGAAAGAACTCTTAATACTAATAGTTTTAGTACTATGACTAGAATGCATGGAAGTCCACCTCTAGTAGATTGTTCATTGAACAAACCCGATGCCAACTCAATGGCTGGGGCAGATATTATATTACCCACATTCAATGGGAATGGAGTAGAAGATCCAGAGCAGCATTAGTTCCTTTGTGAAGTTGTTTGGATGGTTCGCCAAGTTCACAATGCAAACATAAGGAAAGCACAGATTATCATGACTCTATGGGGTCGTGCACTAGACTCGTTTATGAACTTTTGCGTTGTACCAACAAGAAACCCATAGAATACCCTTGATGAGATCCAACTTGTGATGATTTGTGAGTTCAGAAAACCTGAATCTGAGTCGCAGTGCATCACTGATATCAAGGAGATAAAGCAGTTACTGACGGAATATGTATGGGATTTCGATCAACGGTTTAAAACTTTGATAGCCAAAGTTAGTTTCCAAATTTTGGATGTACAACATAAAGAGTGGTTTATTGTTGCACTGTTACCACACATCTAAGCTCCTTTGATGCAACAAAATATTGTGTCGCAGATGAAAGCGCTAGAACTAACGATGAAGATGGCATCCTGACTGATCAGAGATGGTGGTGCAAGAATGATGCAGTTTCATTCGTAGTTGGATAATATGATGGTACAACTTCAGGACATCAAGAAGGGAAAATAATCCCATAGTACTTGTGGTGCACTAGATTTAGAACAGATGGACACACCAAGGACAATTTTCCGTCGTACATGAACTATATCTCATCGGGTGCGCCTAATCCATTGAGTAGCCAAGGACTACCCTGGTGCCGAATACGCCAAACTAGAGGGAATCACGACAGGGACTATCTATACTTGCAGAATATTGTAAGTATCCCAACCATCCTTTTCTGTAAATTTTGTAAATCATTTGGGTATGATGACAAGGATTGCAGAGCATACCAGCTCCTGAAGGAGAAGACAATAAACACCTACTTGATGAAGAGCGATGGGCAGGCTCGAGCTAAATAGGAGCAAGCACACTATAAGCCTACGCATTTCCCGTAAAACCAGTATCAACCCCAATACTCCCAAACCCATCATGCACCGCAATAAACACACCCTCAAGGTAGGGGGTGTGGAAACTTCAGAGGAAGAGGAGGAGGAGGATTTGGAAGAGGAAGAGGCCAAGTTATGTGCTATAATTGTGGACAGTCAAGCCATTATGCCAGAGACTGCCATAAACCTGCAAGGACATGTTGATATTGTAAAGCGCAGGACTATAATGTGGAATAATTTTCACAATTGATTGCAAAGTGGAAACCTAGGACCGTCGAAGGTCCTAACCCCGTGCAGAATCCAAATCCAAATCCTAACCCAAAAGTTCAAATGATTGCTGCTGAGCCAAGAGAGCCAAGCATTGCTATCGTAACAAGAGGAGGTGTTGCAACTGGAGCTGATCATGATATACCGTAGGAACAGCCGTAGGTGCAAGCCGCGGTGAAAAAGAAAGTACCATTCGACATTAAAAAATAGAAGCAAGAATTTTTGGATGTGTGATCAGAGTTTGTGGATCCAGAACAACTATTGACCTCAGCCTAAGTATGGGAGATTCTTGAATGGTTCCAACGGCTATTCCAAAAGCGAAGTCCAAGAAAGGTTAGCAAGCTCGAGCCATTTCTTTCAAGTTTCTTAGCGCTAAATTAAGATAAAGATGTTGTCATAGAACTACAAGCACTGATAGAAGAGACCCCATTCGAGTCACAACCTGAAAGAAGGGTTAACCATGTCAAAAAGAAATTCAAAAATGGGTGCGAGTTAAGAATGATTATGCACATAGGGGACTATGACATGGATTACATTATCCTAGATATGGGGTCTAAAATCAATATTCTAACACGAAAAACTTGGGAGAGCATGGGAAAGCCACACTTGGACTGATCCTCTGTCCAGTTGAGGTTTGCAAATTAGGAGAAGGTCCTATCGATTGGTAGTCTAAGTCAAGTCCTTGTCAACATTGCAGGGCCGCGCACATTCACAGACTTTGAAGTTATCAACATTATCGATGACGCGAACCCATATCTCGCACTTCTGGGGATATATTGGGCGATAGATAATCAGACCATTATAAATTTTAAGAAAATAATCCTCTCATTTGAGGATGATGAGATGAGGGTAGTGTCGCCCATTGATCCACTGGAGGGACAAAGATATGTTGAACCAGTCCATACTGAAGGGAAGGGTGATTATCTGGACCATATCTATAATTTCACTACCCTAACAGATGACTATGTAAATCCTACAGTGGATGGAAACCTGAACTGGAGGAGTACTAGTTCCTGCATATCAGATTCAGGAGAGGCTTTGGAGAATTGGAAAAGTAGACTACATGAAGTCTCTATGAGGTGATGCGATAGGATTACCAGGTCTGTGCGACGGGTGGAGAATCACTGAAGGGAGTTACCCAAAAGGACTGGTAACAGAACCACAGTGCTTGTCTACGTTAGACTATGTATTGAAGGCTACACTCGCTAGATGGTGGGATACATATAAGCAATCCATATTAGAATAGCCACAGTGTAGAATATTGCTGGAAGTTAGATTCAAAGAAAAAGTCACAGTCGTGATTCAAAAATATACAGGGATGTCGAACTCTGTTGAACACCTCAATTAGTGTCGTACGACATTTTTAGAATACCCATGACAGGTATGGGTGCATCATTTCATACACACCTTAGAAATGAAACCTAGAAGATGGTATACGTCCATGCAGTTGTCACAAGGAACTCGGGATTGGGACTAGGTGGTTAAACAATTTGTGCACACCTTTGCATTTGTTGATCAGCACCCAACAGTTGATGTTTCACTTCAAACGATCAAGGAGAAAATATTTGTTGAAATCCTTGTTGAAGTGTCGAATTCCCACCAGTGCAGCATGACCATCCAGTAATGGATGGCTTGTTACAATCTCTCCAGAGAACCAAGCAATGATATGACTAACATTAACATACCAGAGTTAGAGGGTACGTGCGAGGTCAAAGGAAGTGATATTTCGAGCGACCAGTTCCTCAAGCCGCTAAAAATCAAGAAAGTTAACATTGGTTTGCCAGAAAACCCCAAGTTTGCCAATATAGGAGATTATTGGGATGATGAGATGGTATCAAATATCATAGACTTGCTACATGAGATTTAGGACCTATTCCATACCAACTTGTCAGAGATGAATGGAATAGTAGGAGATATGGGAGAGATGAAAATACCCTTGAAACCAAATGTTAAACCAGTTAAGCACCGACCTTATAGTTTTAATCCAAGGTATAAAGAGAAGGTAAAATTTGAGTTGGACTGCATACTTAACGCGGGAATCATTGAACCTATTGAGAATTCATAATGGATCATCCCTATAGTGATCCAGGATAAGAAGACAACATGTGAAGTCAGAATATGTGTCGAACTGAGGAAGTTGAACGATGCATGCTTGCACAATAAATTCCCAACGCCATTTACAGATGAAGTACTTGAAAGCGTCGAAGGGTGGGAGATGTATTCATTCACTGATGGATTCTCTGGCTATCACCAAGTTAGAATCGTGAAGGAGGATCGACACAAAACGACCTTCGTCACAAAATGGGGATGCTACCAGTATATGGTAATTCCCTTTGGACTCAAGAATGCACCTGCTATTTTTTCTAGAATAGTAATTTCTGCTTTTAAATATTTTGTACATAAATTTATTGAGGTCTACTTTGATGATTGGACTATGTGTGTTCTAGTAAGAGACCATATTGAGATTCCACGACGCATGATGCAGGCCACTGTCACCAGTATCAGATCGTGCTTAATTAAAAGAAATGCATTTTTTGTGAATCATTTGGTGTACTGTTGGGACATGTCGTGTGTCACGACGGAATTTTGGTCGACCCAACAAAAGTTGTGATTATCCTTGACTTACAACCACCTACATCAGTAATGCAATTCAGATCAATGTTAGGACACACAGGCTATTACGGAAAATTTATCAGAGGATATGCAGAGATAACTGCACCTATGGAGAAACTGTTGAAGAAAGATGTGAAGTTTCAGTGGACAGAAGCTTGTCAGGAAAGCTTAGACAAATTAAAGAACAAGATGGCCACCACGCCAATATTGGTATTTCCTAACTGGAAGAAGAAGTTCCATGTCCATGTTGACGCGTCATCTATTGCGCTCAGCATAGTCTAGATGCAACCGGGTGAGGGTGCGCTTGACCACCCTATTGCCTTTTCCAGCAGAAAACTGTCGATGACAGAGAAACACTACACAATGATAGAGAGAGAAGGCCTCTTCATGGTATATGCGATGTAGAAGTTTCAACATTATTTTTTGGCTGGACATTTTAAAATGTAAACTGATCATTCGACATTAAAATACCTGGTTAACAAGCCAGTGTTGGGGGGGGGAATCTGTCGATGGCTCCTCCTGTTTCAAGAATTTGATTTTGAGGTTATTGTTAAACCTAGTCGACTAAATGTGGGACCTGATCACTTGCCAAGGATAGAAAGTGGAGAAAAACCAACTAGCCTGGAGGATAACTTACCTTATGCGCAACTATTTGCGGTCACCATGGTTGATAAAAAATTTGAGGCCATCATTCACCTTGTGAGTACAGGCTATGCACCCGAAGGGTTCACCACTGCACAGAAGAAACAGTTGGTCATCAAAGTCGTCGATTATACGTTGATTGCAGGACAACTATACAAGATGGGCCCTGATGAAATATTGTGTCAATGTTTTTTTTACCACGAACGACTTTGGGTAATGAGTGAAGCACATGTCGGTGTCGTAGGAGGACACTATGCTGGAAAGGAAACCATGCATAAGATATTACAAACTGGCTTATGGTGGCCAACTATACATATGGATACTAAGATATTTTGTCGCAGCTGCGATATTTCCCAGAGAAAAGGAAAACCGTCGAGGGGTGACGATATGCCACTAGCGCCATAGATAACCCTTCAAGCATTTGATAAGTGGGCCGTTGATTTCGTTGGACCAATTAGTCCATCATGGAAAAGGAATTGAATGCGCTACATTATCACTGCGACAGACTACTTAAAAATATGGGTTGAACCCGTGCCTGTTAAAGATTGTACTGCTGCGACTGCAACAAAGTTTTTATTTGAAAATGTGGTGACCAGATTCGGCTGCCAAAAAATTCTCCTAAGAGACCAAGGTACACATTTTGTTAACAAAATGATTGATGAGCTTACTGCAGAGTTCCAGATTCATCATAGAAAGACGACACCCTATCATCCTCAGGCAAATGGAACGGTTGAATCATTCAACAAGATTCTGGAAAATGCAATAACCAAAGTATGCAATGCACGCAGAGATGATTGGGATCGGAAAGTGTCGGTTGTGCTATGGGCGTACCGCACAACTTGCAAGCGATTGAAAGGACACACTCCATTTACACTGGTGTATGGAAAATAAGTTGTTGTGACGATGGAATATATTGTACCGAGCTTAAGAATTGTTGTGCTAACAAAAATTACCAATGTAGATGTTGTCAAAAAAAGTTGTTACAGCTCATTCAGATGGAAGAGGAGCACTTCATCATAGGATTTCATCAAAATACAGAGAAGCAAAGACAAAAATCATGGAATCATCCACATATCAAGACTAAGCATTTTGCATTTGGAGGACTTGTTTTTCTGTATGACAACAAATTTTTGAAGCATCCAATAAAATTGAAGACGCATTGGCTAGGTCCATAGGTGGTCGCACACATAACTAATGCAAGCACAGTGAAATTGCACAAACTGGATGGAACACCGATCACAGGAATGATAAATGGAAGCTAGTTGAATCGTTACCACAATGGATGCAGAACATAAAAGAGATAAAAAAAAAAGAAAGACAAAAGGAAATTGTTTTTGTCTCATGTCTATGACATAAGTATGCAAATCCTACAATAAAGGAGGAGTGGAAAGCTAGACGTCATTAAAGCACGGATACCCAAAAATATTTATGCGGTTATGACAATGAAGTGTCATTAATTTGACAAGTCAGAGGAGAATGACGGTGTGATTTTTGGTCCCATCCGTCATCCTCTCCATAACTTCCCTAATAGGTACAGTCCACAACTCAAGTACACGAGTAAATGTTGGAATGCATCGAACGGGAAGCCCATGTGATCGACAAGACATCGATATTCCATCAAATGATCACATGCAGGATTAGCACATCCCTATAAATATGAGTCTAAGTCTTCAAGAAACCTTTTACTTGTACAAAGAGAAGAAGAGAGAACCAGAGTGTGTAATTGTGAGAGCCGAAGCTAATGGTCATTTCGATTTCCAGTACCAGTGAGCATTCTGACGTTACGAGAGCGTCACCCTGCTCGATAGTTGAAGAAATTACGATTCCATAGACACAAAAAGCACCGCAAGAACCAAAAACAATGGTGCAAACAATTCCCCAGATTGTTCCTATTGCTAGTTCGACGTTTGGTTCGACCCCTGCTTCGGCCTCTGGTTCGGCCTCTGCGTCGACCCTAGTTCAGAATCCACCCGCTAATCCACTAGTTGTAGGTCCATGACCATTTTTGTCGAGTACAGAACTCCCAAGCACGTCACGGCCCTGGGTAAGGATTCCAAAGGAGAATCCTATCCTAAAACGTAAGGCCACTGAGGACACACCCATCGAGGACACACCAGCTCCGCCACAATGAAGAGAAGAAAACGTCACATAGAAGAGCGGAACCTGTTACTACCATATGTTCGGCCAAGGAGAGAAGAGGCACTTGAAGCAAAGCTCCTGACGAAAGTTTTCTCCTCCTTGGTTGCACCCCAGATCCTTGTTGGAGTGTCGCTGCTAATGAACATCATCCCGAAGCTACTGAAACTACAGTTTGAATAAAGTGATACACGGAAACAAGCAGACCTGTAGAGACATAACTACATGGTCACACTTCTGGTCATGCCTCTTGCTCCACATCTTGTAGTGCCAATGGAGTGGAATTGAGGTATAGAAATCACGAGCCTACTCAAATTTACTGCTCATGCCGCATTTTGGACGAAGTAAACAAGCGAGCACATATGTGCGACAACTCTTGGTCTGCTTCCACGGAGGCTATTTATGGCTCGACAGACCATATTATGTCGATGTCGAGCTCATTTCATCAATAACAGGTCTTCCGCGTCAAGGACATGACCCTGTGCCATATCTACGTGAATAGAGATATCAGGAAGATGAAGGAAAAATATGACCTCTAGCGCGCAAATAGAGGAATCCTCATTTCCTCTATAACTAACAATACAGTGAGGTTTTTTGTGAAGATTTTATCTTGCAAGATGTGGCCCACTAAGTGCATCGTCGGGACACTGGAACTAGCGGAACAGTGCACAACATGAGTGTTGTTCAATTGGTCACAATATTTATTGAATGAGTTGCTAGAGGATGCAGAGCAAGTGCAGGAAGAAAGTAAGGCCAAATTCCACTACTCCTGATTGCTCATTTTGATTTCTTTTGTAGTTTGGTCCGACCCACCGGATTACCAGCCACTAGATGTCCCAGTATTTTTCCACGACGCAAAATATCAGAACCTGTGGGAAGACAAAGAAGACAAGATCCAACAGAATCACGATAACATAGAGTTCTTTCTGCACGCGGAGGCATTAAGAGACGTCGTGCGACACCAGCACAGATTGGAAGCTACGACAATCCAAAGGTATGCACATTTTATAAACTTCTAGGTTGGTGTCCATAATATCATCCTACAGCCACGACAGGACCCGGAGAAACAAGCATAGCCGACCCCTTTCATGATTAAGGAACAAGATGTTTAGGCGGTCATCCACGATCGGCCTGCAGAATGGCGCATCCCAGTTGATGAATCCATGGACCAAGGAGATAACCAAGGAAATAACCAGGGGAATGGCCAAGGTAATGGCCAAGATAATCGACAAGGTAATGATGGGGGTGACGCGCAAGGAAATTAGTCTCCAAGTTCAGATGATGATGACAGTGATCAGGGCTCTGATCAATATGATGCAAAAGGCACACCTACTAATGAGGATGTGCAGAACCCACACAGAGAGCAGGAGAAGGAACAACCTCAGCCACAGCATAAGAAGTAAAAAGATGATAAAATAGCTAACACAGTCAGCTTAGATGAAGAAGACATGAGCCTACTTGTAGATGTAGTCGCAGAAGTGGCGAAGACCAACCTTAAAGGTATTATTAAATAGTAGGTGAAAATAACCAACACACTCGTTGAGCATGTCAATAAGCTCACTAAGGCTATCAATGAGGTAAAGAACATAGTCGAAGATGAGACATACAATGTTGATGCCAATGATACATTAGTCGCACCACTATTGTTGTCGCCACTCAAGTTGGAATTCCAAGTGCAAAAAGTGGAAACAAGAATGTCAGAGTTTGATGATGTTATCCAGGAAATGTGGACACTGATGCTAGATTTTTGCAAACTAGTATTGGCCGAAGTATATGTTGTTCAACATGCGGTCACGACTAAAATTCGAATCAGAGAAAATATTGTGGCCTATCAAGCTCAAAAAAAAACAAGGAAGGAAAAAAGTCGTAAGGCCCTCCTTAGGAAAAAATATCAAGAGATTGAAGCACACTAAAAAAACAGGCTTGCACTAGATAAAGCCATAAGAGACGCACTCGCAGAGTTCCATATGGAAGAAGGCTAGGAATATGTAGATGCAGCCGAAAGGTGTCCTGACTATCTAGGATTTCCACAAACCTAAGGAAACAGGTCGAAGAGCTTAAAGCGTAGCAGCAACCAAGTACACCTCCTGAGGTGATCGAAGAGCGCAGGATAACAACAAGTGAGGCTGTTGAGTGAATTAAGCAAGGAGAAAAGATTTGCAAGGAAACAATCGATGCAGTATCTGTGACATGGGAATTTCTCCTAGAATATGAAGCCACAGAGAAATTCAAAGAAGATGCGCACCAAACTGACTTAAAGATAACTGCAGTTAAGGAAGACATGAAGAAGATTCTGATCAAAGAGAATATTGCAAAGGTAGTTGAGTTGAAGCAACTACAACAGAAAGTCAAAACTCCCCATGACCAAGAGCATAAAATAAATGAAGAAGTTACAACACAGCAGAAAAAAGCCGAACGAGTTACAGGGATCATTCAGCCTGTACAGCAGAAGCTCCAGCTTATAACTCAATCGTTGGAAGAGGAACCGTTGGAACATACCAGTTCCAACCATGTTGAACAATTGGAAAAGCAAGCAAAGGAATCAAGGAAAGAGGTTGCCTAGGTAGAAAGCATTCTGAAATAATTTCGGGACAAGGTTGGTTCTGTGGCCCATCCAACGCCAGAACTGTAAGAAGCATAAAATTGTTTAGTGGCTTGGGACAAGCCACATGTGAGTATTGGGGGAATGTTGGGCCAAGAAAGGGCATGACGAAATAAAGTGCAAATGAATATCTGCATAAGGACAAAGGTGAAGCATAAGCGCAAGAGGAAAAGCAAGCGTGCGATGGAGTAAAGGCAGGTAAAGGACGGAAAGCAAGCGCATAAGAGAGGAAGTTGCGACGAGGAATGGTGCGATGAAGGAAAAGCGGACCTAGAGTCGGTGGAATATTGGAAGGTAGAAGAGTTAAGGATGGAAAGCGACAGGTTAGGAAGACCGTAGGTGCTCAAGTCGGCGGAAGACAAAAGGACTCTTTTTGCGGCTAGTTATGGCCTATGATAAATGTAATGAAGGATGTTTTGCGGCTAAGTATGGCCTGTAATTAATGTATGAAAGACATTTTTATGGCTATTTATGACTCTAATAAATGAGTTGTACCCAGTCAACCCTGCATGGTCTTATAGAATATATAAATAGGAGGAACCCATTATGTATAAGGGTTCGGATAATATTTAGAAGTATTGGAAGAAATCAGAGTGAAGTCTGACAATAGGAGAAGGTTGTTGAGCCGTGGTTGTATGAAGTTGTATGTGCATACTGTTTTGTAAGAGTCATTCTGCAGCTGAGTGTGCATATAGTAGAGTAGAAGAGTCGATCCAGACGATGTGTGGATCAATAGGAGTAGTTGGAATAAATGTATAAAAACAAAGAGCATGAGAGAAATAAGAGCCTGAGCTAAAGAGACATATCTCAAACAGTCTGCAGTTAAGTTGCAGACTGAAAGGTGCCATATATTTCTCATGCCAGATGAAGAGCACCTTTTTGGTTTTTACCTGGATGGGTTTCCATGTTATCTCTTTTGTCACATGAATGTTAAATGTTGAATGTTTATTGTTGAATGTTTGATTATCTTGCATTGTTTATGGTTATTGCTCGAATGAATGTTGTAATACTGATAAAAGCAGTGAATTATTCTATATTATTTCATGTTCAAATACTATTAAGTTGAAATACAGTCACCCCATTGTCATTTAATCTTAAGGAATCACCTGCGTCGTACAGTTGCGCCAGTTATTAAGTTTTCAAGGACAAGGTTGTGTCACACGCTGGCTATGTCACACTGTTGCACCACTGTCGAGTAGTAAAAGACTCCATCCTTCGGAATTTGTCGAGCGCCTTGGCCACGTGCCAAGGGACTGTAATCCCTCGCCGACTGTGGAAACATGGTTCTGGAAGTTACACATTAATATATCTTGGGTGATACTGAGCCTACCTCGTAGGTATTTTCGGCTGAGCTTGCTCTGTTGGGCCGATGTATTTGGGTATTTTGTTGGTTTCGTGGGTCTGTTGAACCTGGGTCGCAAGAGGGGGGGAAGTAGGCCAATATTTCTTCTATGCATCATCATCCTGGGACTATGCATGTGAATATATCCAAACATATTTGGAATAAGAGGAATATGCTCAACTGAATCAGGAACATAGACAGCTACAAGATGAAAAATGGACACATGTAGAGAAACTGAGATCAACTGATGAGAGAGAAAAAGTGATTGAGAATTCGAACCATGTGAGGTTAACCCAAGAAAATTATATGTTTCATCCTTGAACATCGAACCATATGAGTCAAAATCAGCTCCGAGTGTTAGGAGCAAGTGTCCAGGCGAATTCAAGATGTCTATGTCTTTACTAGTATTGTGAGGAGATGACCATGTGATTAAGTAGAAAGGTAGAGAAGTCCTGGAACCATGGAGAGAGAATGATTGAGCTCCATAATATGATATATCTTCTAAAATATCCAATTATTCACAAAATATAATATCATCAAACTCATGAGAGAAAACTAACATCGAATCCCCAACAGCAATTTTGAAAGACCCTTGAGGTACTTGATTTTTCACACCAAAATTGATGAGAACAGCTACAAGCATGACTAGAGGTTCTTGAAACTTAAAATTTGAATCAAATAAGTTCATATCAGATGCAAATAAGGTCATATCATATCCAAGAGTGTGGAACAAAGGTTCCAAGTTCTCCACTAAGATGGTAGATGCACAATTTTCTCCTTCTTCAACAAAACTTAGAGTATTGGTGCATGCAATCATGTAGGAACTTGTTGGAAGCTATAGATCAATGAGAGTAAATGGATCACTCCTAAAATCTAATATTTCTTCCAAAACATCCAAATTATTAATTTTTTGCACACCAGCAACAACATTAAAGAGAGAGAGAGAGAAATTGAATTCCTCTTCATTTTATGAAGCAATCACTGACAAACTTTACACATAATTTAAAATAGAAGAATCACTGACAAAATTTACACAGAATTTAAAATAGAAGAATCACTCGATAATTTCAGGTAGAATGGAAGGATAATTTTTATTTAATAACATATATTCGAATTTATTCTTCTTTATCATCTATATGAGAAGATGAGATATCATATATCCCATAAACTTCCGGAGCAGTAGGAGAAGGATTCACTCTAAGTAGACTTTCTTCAATTTGAATTGACTATGTTGAATATTTTGCTTCTTCTTCATCTTGAACAAATTCATCAGAGAGATCAAAGGTCGATACTTTTGATGAAAGAACTCTTGTGGTGTTGGGTGTGCTCTCCAAATTTCTAGAACAATCCTCATTGTTATTGCCAAAGGTTCTATCTAATTATGTCTAGATATCCTTTGGGTATTCAACAGAATCAATAAGGTAGCAAAAGCATGGAGAAAAGGCCGGGCATATGCTTCTAAAAGATCTATCACCATCATTTATCCAGTCATTCTCATCTTCATAAGACTCTTTACCAAGTCCAATAGATACCTCATATAGACCTTGTCTCTTTAGAGATGAAATCATCTTCAATTTCCACTTGGAATATCTTGAGAATGGAGTAAGAATAGGAATTGATAATATCGAATTCATATTGAAATTGTACCTACAAAATATCACTACAAAACAAACCAATTCACAACCATATGTTAGTACAAGCATTTCCACCTCGACATGTGCACTTTCTTAGAGTCCATCACACCTAGATAGACTTATCTGTATAGAATCCAGAGGAATCAATGTTAAGATTCTAGGTATTATGTGGAAACTCAGCTACTTCTGGTGTACAATGGAGGCAGAACATGGTTTGCTTCTAGCCTGAACAAGGATCTGATATCATGTTAAATTTGTGAACCATTTATCTACAAGAAAATATGAAAGTTGTAGGAAGGGAATTATGCAGTGGAACAATAAAAGAGAATGTACACTAAATAGGAAATTCATGCCACAAATTTTAGATAATTCATACAAGAATTGCTTAGATAATCAAAACATTAATCAATAATACAATGATTCTACAATTAATAGAATTCAAATTCCATGGATATGATTCAAATATATCAACTCAAGATGACTGAATAGATAACTCGGTGTGTCTAAATCACTGCTAGAACTCACTACTATAACTATGGATGTCTAAATCAGTCTACAATCAGTTAACTGATGAGGTAGGTGGGAAAAAGTCACCACTCTCCCTTCATGCATGCAAAACTGGAACTATGCTAACTAAAAGTGATCTAACTGATTGTAATTGGAGTTTAACTCAACATAACTGCTGGGGCAACCATGACCAACTGATGGAGGTTGTTGGTGGCACTTAGAATGGGGTCCTACAATGTAGGGATTAGTATCAGAGGCACATAAAATCATGCATGCACATGCAGTAAGTGGAAAATAACCTCTATGTGTGTCCCCCACACTCTAGTACAATAATAATTATCCCCTAAGTTAGGAAAATAGACCAAATAAACTATATTGGACAAAGAAGGATTAATTAATCCTAACAAGTTTCCCTTGAAGGTAGGTCCATTTATCATAAACAAGGTTTCTCTCCTAGTGGTTGAAGGTATGTTGCAGGATATGAATTTAATGAAAGCCACCAAAATCAATTATGATCCACATCATATCATATATCAAAGGAGGAAATAGAACAAAAACAAGGCATTTGAGCATCAGGAGATGGAAGGATTAGTTGATAGAGCTAACATGATGGACTACCAGTCATATATGGAGGATTTAGAAGGTTTACAGGAAAATATTCCTTCTGCCACAATGAAAACAACAACAATCATTATACCAACTCCCAGCAAGATTAAAATAACTCATAAGAGAGGTTTTTCAGAAGCAATTGAAGTTGAAGCATCAAAGAGATAGAAGAGATATTCAGAGAAAGAAATGGTGGAGGTTGGAAGTAACAAAATGAAAGAAAAATATCCAAGGTCCAGATTTTGAGATTCAGGAATATAGTTTTTCAGAGACACAAGACGGTGGATCTAGTGATAAATCAAGGTCAAGAAGTGATTTATATTCTAGATATGGATAGGACAAAATTGTTTTTTAGAAAAAAAACCTTTAAATATTTATTCCAAAGTAAGCAACATTTCATATAAGGAGGTTTCATTAGTCACTATGAAGGACCATGTAAAAAATACACTAAATTTAGCAATGCTACTCCAAACAAAGGTGCAGAAATGAGGCTTAATTTGCATAAGATCCTAGTTCTTGACAAAATTCATTTACACAAGAAAACTGGGGAATTTATTTATACCGATCTGATGAAAATGACATTTAAAGTCTCAAAATTACAGTCTACAGTATCCAGGATTAAAATCTAATTAAAGCAAGAGAAGGTGGAAAATAAAATACACCAACACCAGATTAAAAAACTTCAGGGTGATATTCTGGCTATCGATAGTGAGCCAAATAGAGGACAAGATACAAATAAAATATTAGCTGAGAAGGATAACACTATGCAATTATTGAAAAGGAAATTAAACATACCAGCCACTCTGTTAATTCAAGCCTCTGAGTTGGCATAGTTAGAGAAGGAAAAGGAGTCATAATCCCGGGAACTGAATGATTGTAAGGATAAATTGTTTAATCTTGCTTGGGAATAGAGCCAATGGGAAAAGGAAAAAGGATTCCTTATTGCTAAGATTGATGTTTTAAATGAAAATCAGTTGGATTTGGAAAAGGAAATAGAGGATAAACAAAAGATAAACAAAAGGAAACAGGTCAACCAAGCATAGAAAGAAGTATTGAATCCATTGCTCAAGCTATGTCATAAGTCATCTCGAGGGATTAAGAGATAAAGAGTCTGAAAACAGAAAATCAAAATCTAGATGAAATAATTAAGAAAACTTTTTGAGAATAAGAATAAGGAGTTGTTGGACAGAAATGACAAGTTAGCAGAAAGGATTTTAGGACAGTTTCCACTACAAGGTACTAGACATCTTCTTTGGGATATGATTATTACAAAAGCCACAAAAATAAGATGTTATTTGAATCATATCAAGGATAAAGAGATGGTAATTAATGTGGCAAGATAAAGTTGTACATCTATAAAGGAGACTTTGGATAGAAAACCAGCAAATATAGTTAGGAATACCATAAATTTCCTTAATATTTTGACCGAAGAAGAGATGAACAATGGGCATTAAAGATAGAATTGCAGTGATAATTTCGGCAATAAAGGTTATTGGGAAGCATCATCATATTGAGAGTGTCCAAGAAAAGACAGATCAGATGTTGCAACAAGTAAAATATTTCAAAGGTTTATTTGTAGAATTATTTTAGAAAGGTCTTCCTCCTTTTTGGGATGAAGACGAAAAGCTGATTTCTCAGTCTAAATATCAGGCCTTGCTAGTTAAATCTAGGTTAGATCACAATAAATTTGAGGATATGACTTAGTCCTTGATAGGAAAGGTCATAATTGATAAGTTGGCTGTAGAATTTGAACTAGTAGATTCATTCAGGATAGTTGGTGCCCAACTGCCACCTATTTCTTATGTAGATCATGTGGAGCTGGGGATATTGGCTAAAGAGATGGAAAATCTTGAAATGTCATCTGGAGATCAGTGGAAGACTATTGAAAATTTTGGAAAAAATAAATATAGGCTGCATCAGTGAAGAATTTCATTTCAAGGCTTGAGCTAAAGATAGAACAAGCATTACTTTAGAATAAAGTTAAAGACTTTCTAGTTTTTAGGAAGATTTAGTTTGTTAAGGTTATTGAACAGATGTAATAAGGCATTTACAAAATTTCTATTTTTATAATATAGGTAGTTAGGTATCAACTCGAGGATTTTTTTTTTATAAAATGATGTTTTGTAATGAAAATGGGGTTGGAACCTGTGAGAGTGAGACTCATTTGAAATAGAGATTTCAAGTTAATAAAATTGCAGAGCCAACAAAACGTCTTTCTATATCAGATATTATCGTGTTATTATTTTACATTCTGTACTTCCTTCTTCTCATGTGAATGTGTTTCATGTTATCCTTTTCCATTCTGTTGTCTCTCAAACTTGAATAATTTTATATTGAATCATAATTCATAATCATGTGCTCTGGTTCTTTGATTTCAAGTATTCACAAACGAGATTCCTCTAAAGTTAATATTGGATTCATCTTTGATGTCCATATTAATGTATTTTTCATGTTTCTTCATTATCACCAGACAAATAAGAAATCGATTGTAAAAGAGTAACTATCCTGCCTCTGTGAGGAAATTTCATTACAAAGCATTGTCATTTATTGTAACTCATGATTTTGACTCCATTCCCAATGATACCCACCTATTTCATCCACTACAATCATTAAACTTGTTTCTTCAAAAATATATCTGGCCTTTGTATTTACTTATTGAGAGATCCCTCTCTGGTAGGAAAGAATCCAACTTTCCTCCTAAAGATTTGTTTCTAAGGTTACATTGGAACTAGTCTTCCACAACCAAAGGATAAATTCTGAGTGATAACAGCTGCAAAAAAAATATAAAGCAAATTTTTATATTGAGCGATAAATTGACATCAATTCCACATTAAATATAAAAATTTAAATTTAAGCAAATCATTTTCAAATTAAAAAAAATTGAAACATAATTTCAAACTGAGCAATACATTAACATGAATCCCATTGAAAGTTAACAAATATAATTAATCAATATTTTTTGCTTACACCCCAAGGGAATTTCTAAAGGTAATCCCAATGCAAGGTGTCTCTGACGAGAAGTTGGTGGTCTATGAAAGTTATAGTTTATTAACAACTCATCGCCATGAGACAAACTATGTATAGCATGTACAACAACAAATATGGATGCTTTCCTTTTCATAAAGAACTCATGGTCATTGAAGTGTTCCTCAAATGAACAATTTCAGAAAATAAAGAGCACCTAGAACTATTTATGAACCGTACAATGTTCCTATGAGTGCATGGATGACCATCTATATATAATAGGTTCTTCATGTTAAAGTTTCCAGAAACTTAACCATTCATGCACATACTATGCATGGAAATGTTGTGCTTATATTTAACAATATTCAAGTAATCATATCGACACTAGATAGGAAAACAAAATTGCATAAGTGATACTAACTATTTGGGAGGAATGAGTACATGTGAAAGGATAAACAACCCAAGGTTTGCAGCATCTATATTAGACTTGGAAATCATAAAAAGATTACCACAAAAGGATAATTCGGTTCCAACATTAGGAATAGGTAGAGAAGACGACCAAGCACCATACAAAACATAGTTGTAAAAAGTTTGGTATTTACTTTGCAAATTCATAGAAGGGATAAATAAGCACTACCCTTCAACAATTGGATGAACCTCAGTGTGTACTTAGACAATTTTTCTCTCAACTTATGCAACATTTTGGATCTTCTAGTAGATATGGGTTGGGTGGAATTCATATCATACTTTGGATCAATAGAAATTTCAGTTGACTGAACATAAGAAGAGGGGTTCATCAATTTAGGATGAGACATCATTGTTTTGGCTTCCATTTTTTTTCAAAAATGAGCATATGGAAGTGTTCTTAAGTGTATTTTTTATATCACCTATTGTATTTTTTATTTCATTAGGGGGTATTAGACCATCAACATTGGGTAATCTATCATTGATGTAATGGGTGAGTGTGACACGCCGATAGTTCTCCTTCAACCCTTTACATTTTGAACAACCATAAACTAATGGGGTGCCATAAAAGAGTTCTAGCTCACAATGAATTATTGTCGATGAACTAGGATGGTGGCATGAAGGTGGTATGTTACAATTAGTGGGGTAAATAGGCTTCCCATTTTCATCCACAAACTTCTTGCGGTGTCTTGCTCCTTATAAGAGATTATGACATTTTGAAACTAGTGGAATGTATTGAGCATCCAAACTCGAACCTGAATCGAGATCCTACAATAAAGAATAAATCAAAATTGATATTCACATGGATAAGAACATAAATTCAAATAAATAGTAAAAATATAAATAAAACATGAAATTATTGGAGATGGAAAGGGATAACTCGTTGAAATTTGAACAAGATGGAACGAGATGGACTCTGAAGAATTAGCCATTTGATACTACAAACTTTTCTCCTGACATTTGAACCAAATCAACAATAAATACACGTCTCTACAGTCTTAAAATATTTTCAAGAACTATATTATAATCTAACTTCCAATATAGTTTGGAAACCATTTTGTAAGAATAAGGTGATTTTAAGAATCATATATATACTATGAAATATCTTAATTGGTGTGGTTAAATACTGAAGGAACATTTGAAATGAATATATAATTTTAAGTGGACACATAAAACCATAGTATTTTTAAATTAAACCGATGTGTATATTCATATATATAAGCATGGGTGCGCTCACATATACAAAATGCACAAGTGCACAACAACTATAAACACACCATGAAAGAACATCCACAAAATACCCTATAGTGGAAAATATCTACTACATTTAATAGAAGATATTTATACATGCATTAATACAACATAGTTCGTGTTGGTACATTTCCTACACATAAGTGCATCGAGTGTCCCAATTATACACGCACTGCAACATGAGTTTTTTTTTTAATTGTTGTGTTTCAGGTGTGTTTCACATATGTTTGCACTGGTGTTGCATGAAAACAAGTGCATCGAAATTCTGAAAGATAAAATTTTAAAAAATCACACAAGCTATTTTTCCCTAAACTAAAAAAGGGTGGCAATTTTAAGTTCAAAAAGTAATTCTAAATAGTGTTTAAAAAAACTTTAAACATTAATTCATTATTTTGCCAAAAAAATCAGGGAAGAGTTTTGGAAGAGAGACTTACATGGAAGGAGTTTGGAGCAATTAGGAGGAGTTCTAAGGTTCGAAATTTGTTAGGTAACAGTGAATCAAACAAAACCCTGCATAGTATAAATTTCAAGTATGTAAATATTATTGTCGATCTTATTATCTTATTTAGAGTTTAACTAGATTTAGAAGAAGAAAAATGTATACTTACCTTCAATGTTTCAACCCTTATTTTCTCACTGCTTCTTTTTCGTTTTATGTGGCTGAAATATTTTACATTAGGGTTTAAATCCCTCTATCGTTATACATAATTATGATTTCACCTTTTAGGTATTTAGCTTGTGATTATATATAAAAAGCGTAAGGTGGCATGGGGCCACTTTTTGGGTCAAATCTATAATCATGTTGGGCCTGTTAATTAAAAAAAATCAATGAAAAAACACATGCATCAATATTGATGTGTTTGTATTACAAGAACACAATGGTGCAGTCATAAAAATAGTGCACTTGTATGATTTACAACACATCACATTTTATTTAATAAAAATGAAAAATTTGGTTTTTGGTTCCCTGTTCTATGTTCACGGTGTGCCTATTTTATTTTAATGTGCTTTTGCATTGTTGTTACTAACGCACTGGGGCACTTTACCTATTTAAGCGCATCGATATCAGACTTTTCTTTCTTATTTTGAAGGTCTATAATTTATATGTAGAATATATTGATAGCTTATGTATTTAATGGTCCAGGTTGTTTATTGATAGAAAAATCATGGTATGAGTTCAATGAGCAACAACTTTAGTCAACATGATGGGAGCACATCCAGAATTACGAAGAAAGAAAGTGATTTTAATTAATTTTTGTATTTAAACTAATTTGTTTGAATTATTTGTAAAGTTAACTAATATGTATTGGTTAATGTGTGACATGTAGAGCCAAAAAATGAGGAAGCTTGATAAGATGATTACCAAACTAAGTCTAGAGGAGCATAAAACGTTGAGGGAAAATTCGCAGAAGGATGAATAAGGTGAATAATAAATAAGTCAACATGAATTATTTCTTTAAATTTGAGTAATAATTTACTTAATAATATTCACTAATATGTTTCAAACAATCTAATTCACATGTGTTGAATGTTATGCAGGGAATGAAAACAACAGAAGTCAATGTCATCATAAGATTTTTTTAATATGAGCAATACAAATGATGATCAATTGGTCCTTAGCTCATCTTTAGTGGTGTTGGTAGCTAATAGAAGGGGCAAAGAATTTTATAATACTATGAGGGATATAGTGGAAAGAACGTATAGATGTACTTTTCACTTATAATACATAAACCAATCAAATGATTTGAAGAATCGGGTCATATGTAAATTATAAGAGGCATTCCCAGAGCAATGGTCAATGTGCCTTGTTAGGCTTGCAATATAAAAAACATACAACTCAAAAAGTAATATTCCTAAATATGTTTATGTAGAATATGTATCTATAACTACTAGAAAGCATCATTCATTCAATAATTTTAATTTTGATATATTTATTTTTCATATCAATAGGAAAATAAGTGTTTAGTTTAATTTTACATTTTCAGAAAGATTATGAAAAACTCAAAGGATGAACAAGTGGATATGCAAAATGTGCCAGTAGGGATGTCCAAAAAAATGTACAAGGAAATGGTCAAGGAAATGGACATAATTGCATCGTATGAGGAGCCATGTCAACAACAACGTGCTTCAAATGTATGAAATCACTGATTTTTATGATTATATTATACATCTCATTAATTAATTCAACATTAAATATTAATTTTCAATTGTTTTGTTGGATAAAAAAACAAAAACAAAATGGAACCTAGTCAGCACACACAGTAGGACGACGAGTAAAAATGGGTTGATAGCAAATTTTGTGAGTATCTATGATTTCCTTATAAGAAATTAATATTTCGTAGTGGTTGTGATTTGTATATTTAATTTTTTTGTGTTCACTAGCAATCCTTGGATGTCTTGAAACAGGTGTTAACATACAAAGAGGATCCATCAAAATAATTGATTGACATTGGGTTAAGAAAGGGTTGTGAATATATGTTGGCGTATAAAATATTAATTATGGATTTTGTAAGTATCTATGTCATTTTACTTCTCTCATTTTATAATTAATAAAATAACAAAAATCATTTATATTAAATATATGATTTGTGGTGGGGCATAAAAATTGCAAGAAACAAAGTATGGAGTGGAGCCAACAGAAAACTTGTTGATAGAAGGGATGAAATTTGGTTTTGAAATAATGTGTATCATTAATGACTCAATTATTTCTATGGTATTTGATTTTCAATTTACATTCATGTATACTATCTATTTATTTTTCATTATTCCTCGATAATGTAGATACACTCAATACACTTTATTTTTATGTTTGCAAATGGAAGCTGAAGAAGATGGAAAAAATCGATCCAACCAACAAAACATTAATCCAAATAACCCAATTGATGCAAGTGGCTCAAGCATCAATAATATCTCCAACAAATGATGATGATCCATATCTAATTTTGATGTTAATGCAAGCTGTTGTAGCTTCTTGTATGTTTTACAATAATTGTTTGTGAAAGTCAGACATTTTGTATAATAATGTAATGGACATAGTGTCCGAGTTGAAAAACAACGGGTTACCAATAAGTGTAAAAATTGCATGCATGTTGACATTTTGATTATTTTTGTCTCTATGTTGTCGTATTTTGTATGACAAATGAACTCTTATTGATCAATAATAAACTATTTTTTTTTATTCTATTGCGTTCTTCAATGTTATTGTCAAATGTTACATGTGAAATGGTACATTGGTAATTAGATGTATGGATGATTAAATATAACAATAGATTATTTCATCTATGATATNTATATATATATATATATATTACTGAAATGTCAGTAGTCATTGTTCAAATAATCATATGTGGTGCTTTTATAATATATGTCACACCGGTGCACCTATATAAACAATATGTATCGATGCATACATATGAACAATAAGAACCAATGTGTTTATGTAAATGACAAGCCTGACACTCCAATGTAAATTAAACACACCATTAAATTTAAAAAATAAGAATGTCCATGCACTAGATGGATTGACCGATGCATTTTATTTTTTGTATTGCACCAGTGCATGTCAATTGTTTATATGCAAAAAGAATGATAAAATCTTATAGGAACTGGTTCTTTTTGTGTTTAAGTATGACGGTGAATTTAAGGTTTTTAAATGCATCATGTCATTTTGATAATTTGTATGCACTGGGGCATTTGATGATGAAATGAATTGGTGCGCTCTGATAAATGGACAACATCGATCAATGTTTAAAAATATTAAAAAATGTCCATTAGGTATGATGTAAAATATCACATCGTGTGTTTATGTTGTAAATAAGCATCGATGCATATAATCTATATGCAAGCACTGGAGCGACGTTGAATTTTGATTATTTCATGCGCTTGTTATGTTTCAACGCACCAATGCAGATATTTTAATTGTACAACATTGATGTGTCTTATTACAGCATGCACCAACATGTGTAATTTCAACTAAGTGCAATGATAAAAAACATCTGCTAAAACCTCAAACTGTTGATTTTTTTTAGTTATAAAATATATCCGTAATGACCTCCGTAAAACATTCGCTACCATTGACAAAGGTTGTCATGGAGGTTTTTTAACAACTTTTTCCAATATTGTAACACTAAAAACCTCCACTATAAGCTCTTTTTCTTGTAGTGTCAAATAAAAATCCTACATAATGAAAGTGATACAATGGTAAGGGATTCATAAGCCTCTAAGGAAGAGAAACATAGTTTAGCAGAATTCCACGTCTATGTCATTTCACTATAGCAAGAGTATTTCCATGTGCAAGAACTAGTCATAGAACAACTCCAGGATGTACAGAATGTTAAAGAAATGTAGTTGTGGAAGATATTATATTTTGTATTATTATTATTATTCCTTCTTTAGGAGATGTTGTTCCTACAATTGGGGATGTAATTGATGTAATTGATCATGTAAAGTGATATTGAAGTAAAACCTCCATTGTAATCCAGGTCAACAGTACCCACAAAATTATTATTAAAATGTTATTTTGAGTCCCCCAAGGCAATTCAGCCCTGGTTAAGAGGAGAAGTCAGCCATGTTGGGTTATTAGGATTCTCAAATAATCAGTATAAATAGGTGAGGTGCCTCCCTCATTTAGAGACACTCAAAACTTGAGCAAGATCGCTAGAGAAAGAAGGAGTAGTCCATCTGAGAAGGAGGAAGTAGTCTAGTCTTATCTTTGAGTCTTAAACTATACTTAGATGAAGTCTATATATTTTGATGGGTTTTCTCCCCCACGAGGGTTTCCCAGGATAAATAATTATGTTCTCTTTTTTTCTTATGTGCTTGTTATTCTTTCAATGATCCTCTTATATTGGCATAATAACTTTGAAAATATTAACACGATATCAGAGTCAACCTAAATGACGACATTGTGCAAAAAAAATTTCAACAATTCAACAAGCTACGACTCACTATTCCACACAATTCCCTCCATAGATAAACCAAAAAAGAAGGACCACTCTCCTCTCCATAGGAGGGTGCATATTTCTCTCAAAGCAATTTTCATTTCTATGGATTTTCATCTTTTGAACTACCACTACTACTGGGAGAAACTAGGGCATCATACTTTTCAAGGTTTTGTCCACAAATATAGGAAAAGAAAGATATAGGCCAACTCTACTTGATGAGGCACATATTTTCCTCCAACCAGATTTGTAAGTGACCACAGTTGGAAAATTAGGGTTTCTCTATCAAACCCTAGGTCATCCTGAAGCATATTTTAGAAGAATTCCTCAAATTGGTAAGTTCTAAATCCTATATTTCCATTTGAGGATGAAAAACAACACCAAGCTTGATGAAAAGTATGAAGGAGTGGAGATTTCATAGCATGGAAGTACAGAGTCATGCTCATCCTTGAAGAACATGACCTAGAAGGCTACATCAAAGATAAAGTCAAGGAACCAGAGAGAGATGAATAAAAATCCAAGCACAATAAGGATATGATTCTATCAAGGATTATTTGATTCATCAAGTATGTTCAAAGAATACTCTAAAGGAAATGTTCAATGCACTAACCAGTCTATTTGAAGGCAAGAGCATCAATAGAATAATGACCTTGAGAAATCAACTCAAGGGTGTAAATATACAAAGGAAGAAACTATGCAATCATACTTATCAAGAGTATTTGTTGGAAAATATTTCCCATATAGACCTTGTTTAATAATATTTGCATAAAGTTCCAAGTGTTTAGTGTAAGTTGTTCCATGTGAAAATGGTTCTAGTTCCTAGTCTAGTGTCTTGGACCAAGAGTTTGTCCTCATTTGACCCACTTAGACTAGTGGTTATGCCATAAATTATTTGTTTCCACTTACCCACTCTTTTCCTTATTCTATGGAGTCAATGTTTCCCTATATGCTTCATTTATGGATTAGTTATTGCATTTCCTTGTTTTAAGGTGACTAGGTGCACCTTCTTAAGGATTTGGTCAATTTTCTCATTAATGGCCCAAAACCAAGCCACTAAACCACCTCTAGCGCCCTCATGATGGTTCCTTTCACACTTGTTGACTAGCCTAACCACTTAATGGTCCATATTGGTTCATTTCACCTCATTATGGCCACTACTTGGAGTTACACTTGGCACGGTTTCATAGATTGGGGGAATTAGTCAAGATAAGCCAGCATTAATGTTAGCTACTCATATGGTTTGTTGGACCCATGGTATTTGGTATCCCATGGTATTTTCCCAAGGTATTGCATGTAATAATGCCTATATATTTTATTGGATTTTTTTATCAATAAACATAATGGAAGATCAATCCACTTGAGTGTTTTACTCTTGTGTGGTACTTAATATTTGCTTCATATTTCTTCTATTTTCCTATATTTCTCTTTGGTAAACTCTAAGTGAAGCATGCTCTATTGAATATAGATATAGGATTGGATATGCACATGACTCGTAACTTTTGTCGTGAATTTGTGCAATCCAAATTTTACATGGTATTAAAGCCTATGGGGTTCTAGTCTTGCTTCCAAAATATATTTCCGAGTTTTGTTTGCAGGTGCCTACAATAGCTTCATGGATTTGATTTCTCATGAAGTTGTTAAAAATGAAGAAGAATAAGTATATAGATATTCAACAAATGATCCAACTTAAGTTTCTTCCTCTATGACTTCCTCTCTTTCCCAAGAAGCAATTTTTCATTAAGATAACATACGAGTTGCTGCCATCAATACTATTAAAGAGTTATCTCTCCATTTTGTGTATTTCTCATCCATATCTTCTATTATGAATGATGAATATGGATTTCTAGTTGGTGATCATAGTGATCCTTCTCTAGAATATGGGTTTTCTTCACATGAGTGTATTGGTTTGGAATTCAAGTGAAGATATCTCATTGCTTCACACTCTTTTGCGTCCTATGTATTCCTACACCATGACTAGTAGAACTACTTCAAGTTTGTTTGAATATAGAGAAGCCTTAGGCATCACAATGGCACATTTGGGACTCTTTTCCACCTTCTTGGAGATGATTACAACCTTCTTTCAAAGTTGATGCTTCAAGAGCCTTATGATTCGCTTGGGGTCACTTATTCTCAGGCACTTCAAGTCTCTTTTGGACATGGCACCCTGGTTGGTTTGAAGTTCAAGACTAAAGAGAAGCCTTCTCTCTCCTATCAGTTCATTTCAGTTGTTTTAAATGATCCCAGGATTCATCATGCAGTTGTACACGATCCTAAGTTGGTTGAGCATATTCCCCTTCTTCCCAAGAAGAAGATTCCTCTAGAAATAGTCATTTAGTTTGGAGTGTATACGGTTTTTGGTTTCTCTCTCATGTCCATTTTTTAGGGAGGATTTTCCCCATGTGTTTTTTCCTCTTTCCTCGGTTCATATGGATCAGTAATGTAAAGGGTGACCGTAATCCTTGTTACTTGGGCCCTCAATAATTGCTCACAACCATTTTGTCTTAAGGGGGGGGGAGGTGTTGGAACATATTTCCCATCTAGACCCTAGTTAATAATCTTTGCATAAGGTTCCAAGTGTTTAGTGTAAGTTGTTCCATGTGAAAATGGTTATAGTTCCTACCTAGTCTAGTGTCTTGGACCAAGAGTTTTTCCAAACTTGACCTACTTAGACTAGTGGTTATTCCATAAAATCTTGTTTGTCCACTTACCCATTAGTTTCCTTGTTCTATGGAATCAATGCGCCCCTCTATGCTTCATTTATGGGGTAGTTATTGAATTTCCATGTTTAAAGGAGACTAGGTGCACCTTCTTAAGGATTTGGTCAATTTGCTCATTATTAGTCCAAAACCAAGCCTCTAAACCACCTCTAGCGCTCTCATGATGGTTACTTTCACACTTGTTGACTAGCCTAAGCACTTCATGGATCATCTAGGTTCATTTCACCTCATTATGGCCACTACTTGGAGTTACACTTGGCACAATGTCATAGATTGGGGGAATTAGTCAAGATAAGCCAATATTAATGTGAGCTACTCAAATGGTTTGTCAGACCCATGGTATTTGGTAGCCCATGGTATTTTCCCAAGGTATTGCATGTAATAATGCCTATATATTGTTCTAGGTTTTGCTCAATAAACATTATAGAATCTCAGTCCACTTGAGTGTTTTACTCTTGTATTATACTAAATATTTGCATCATATTTCTTCTATTTTCCTATCTTTCTCTTTGGTAAACTCTAAGTGAAGCATGATCTATTGAATCTAGATCTAGGATTGGATATGCACATGACTTAGAACTTTTGTTGTGATGTGTTGCAATCCAAATTTTACACTATCTCATATCAAAGAACAATTAGAAGCCATTGGTGACATGGTAGAAGAAGCGGAAGTTGTAATGACCACCTTAAATGGACTTCTAAGAGAATGGGAATCCTTAATTAAAGGAATATGTGCTAGAAGAAAGTTAACCAAGTTCAACAAACTATGGGAAGAGAAGAAGGATAGAAAATAGAGAAGAGAAGCTAAATGATAATGAATATCAAGCTCTAGCATCCCATGCAAAGAATGGAAGAAACAAAAGGAATGATCGAGGATCACCTCCCAGAAGAACACAACAATTCAAAAAAGGTAAGAAACCTTAGAAGGATTACTCATATTTCGAATGTTATGCATGTCATAAGTTGGGACGCATTTCCAAATATTTTTCACTTAATAAAGATAAGTTAAAGAAGAAGAAATTAAATTTCCATTCCCATGCATTCGAAGAGAATGAATCATATGAAGAGAAATCTAGAGAAAATGAAGACTCTAGTGAAAAATATGTCTTGATTTCAACTCTCACATGATTAGTCTCTCATGGAAGTGACACTTGGCTCATAAATAGTGGTTCTTCCAAACATATGGCAGGTTACAAAGACTCTCTCTCATGTCTTACCCATAAATACTATCCACACAAGATGCAACTTGGAGAAGATTATCAATATACCATCAAAGGAATGGGAGAATCGTCTTACAAGCTAAAATCTAAAAATTCCATGAAAATGAAATAAGTATTATATGTTCCAGGTTTACAGAAGAATCTTCTTTCTATGTCAACTTTAGATATGAGTTTCAGAGTTGCCTTTGTGGATGGTCAAGTTATTATGTGGTCGAAAGGAAAGGCAATAGATGATGCAGTTGTAATTGGTGTTAAAGAAGGAGGACCCTATAAATTGAAGGGGCACATAGATTCAGTTTTTACAACCAGTAGCATCAGTCCATGTGAACTATGGCATAGAATAATTGATCATGTGAACTACAAAGCATTACCAATTGTGAGCAAGGTAGTGACAGGTTTACCAAAGATAAGGATTGATCATGAAGGGGTATGCAAAGGATGTTCTCAAGGAAAGAATACCAAGAACCCATTTCCACGTAGTAACAATAAAGAAAAAGGAATCTTGGATATTGTGCACTCATATGTGTGTAGACTAATGTCAACTACTTTCTTAAGCGGGTATGTTTATTATGTCTCCTTTAATAATGATTACTCTCATAATACCTGGATATCTTTTTCAAAGATTAAAGATTAAAAATTTGAAAAGTTCAAAGATTTCAAGGCTCGTGTCTAGAATCTCTTTGAAAAGAATATCAAGACCTTGAGATCAGATAATGGAGGAGAATTCAGATCAAATGAATTCAAGGACTTCTGTAAAGAATATGGGATTAAGAGGGATCTCACTACACCTTATAATCCTCAACAGAATGGAGTGGTGGAAAGGAAGAATAGATATATCATGGAAGCATTCAAAGCCATGATCCATGATCAAGATATACCTATGCATTGATGGGATGAAGAAATAAGTACCGCAATCTATGTATAAATTAAACATCCCACAGTGCTCTTGGGAACAAAAATATAGAAGAAATTTTTACGAGTGAGAAGCCCAAAGTTAGCCACCTGATGATATTTGGTTGTCATGTCATCTGACATGTTACCAAGGAGAAAATATCAAAGTTTGACCCTTCAAGAAAGAAGGGGATATTTGCTGGAGACAATGATCAGTCAAAAGATTAGAGAGTCTGCATTCCATGTTTCCGTCAGATTGAGATCAGTAAGATGTCACATTTGATGAAGATGCAACCTTGAACAAATCCAAAAAGAACTATGCAAATGAATATCATGAAGAAGATCAAGAGAATCCTAGAATTGAAAAAATGAGTAGACCACTAGTTACAGATATTGAACAAGAACTCGTACCAGAAGATAATGACATGGCAGAACCCCAAATACCCATGAAGACACCCCATAAGATGATTTCAACAAAGATAATACCATCTTGGGATCATGATATAATCCAAGAAGCAAAAAGATATGGTGCACTAGAACGAAGCAAGAGACCAAGAATCTACTCCAATTATATGGCCTTGATGTGCAACCTTGTTGATGCAGAACCCACATGTTTTCAAGAAGATTCAAAGAAGAAGGAATGGATGGATGCCATGATCGAAGAATACCAGTCTATCATAAAGAATGATGTTTAGGATGTGGTTCCAAGACCAAAGGATAAATCAATGCTCTCTTCAAAATGGATTTTCAAGACAAAGCATTCAGCAAATGGAAGTATTGAAAAGTTCAAAGAAAGTTTTGTCACACAAGGATTCTCTCAAAAGAAGGGATTGATTATGAAGAAAATTTTTCACTAGTATCAAGATATACTCCAATCAGAAGTATCATTTCCTTGGAATCCAAGATGAAATGGAAGCTACACCAAATGGACGTAAATACAACCTTTCTAAATGGTGTTATAGAAGAAGTGTATATTGAACAACCACTAGGTTTTGAGACACACGATAAGAAGACACATGAATGCATATTGAAGAAAGAACTATATGGGTTGAAGCAACCACCCAGGTCATGGTATGGAAGAATTGATGGCTTCCCGATGATCTTTGGATTTACTAAAAGTAAAGAAGATTCCATCCTTTACTATAAGGTTGAAGATGAAGACATCATGATATTACTGTTATATGTGGATGATCTATTTTTGACAAGAGAGGAGAAGATCATCAACGAATGCAAGAAGAAGCTTGATGCAGAATTTGAGATGAAATACCTTGGCATGATGCATTACTTCCTAGGTCTCGAAGTATGGTAGTTCACATATGATATTTACGGTGCATTCATTTGTGGATTATGAGGTCCTTCATTCATTTGCAAACGGTGAGGTCATGCATTCACTTGTGGATGATGAGGTCCTACATTTGTTTGTGGAAGAGGTCTTGCATCCATTTGCGGATGATGAGGTCCTGCATTCATTTGCATACAATGAGTGTTATGCATTCATTTGTGGATAGGGTCCTGGATTCATTTGCATATGATAAGTTCCCTACATTCATTTTCGGACAGGGTCCTGCATTCATTTGGGAATGATGATGTTCCAACATTTTTTTATGTTGTAGGTGGTCATGCATTCATTTGCGGATGTTGTTCAGTATTTGTATACTAATGATATTGCAGGTTATGCTCGAGATGATGATGTTTAGAGTTGATTATGCTCGTGATGATGTTCCGAGATGATGATGCTCAAGATGATGTTCCAAGATGGTGATGCTTGTGATGATGTTTCGATATGATGATGCTCAAGATGATGATGATCCATGATGATGATGAAATGTGATGGTGATGTTCCACGAATGATGATGATGACATAGTTGTTGAAAACTTCATATGACATATACACTTACCAGTCAGTTGTACAAATGTTGTGGTTGTTATTATTGTTATAGAATACCCTCCTTTTTAAGAGGGGGTGTTAAAGAAAAGTAATTGCGGAAGATATTCTATTTTGTATTATTATTATTATTATTTCTCCTTCCAGGTATGTTGTTCCTCTTATTGGGGATGGCATTGATGTCATTGGTCATGTAAAGTATTGAGGTAAAACCTCTATTGTAAGTTGGGTCAGTAGTACCCACAAAAGTATTATTAAAATGTTATTTTGAGTATCCCAAGGCAAGTCCTCCCTATTGGGTTATTAGGGTTTATGTGATGTCCCCGGTTTCGACCCCGTTTGCATGATGGATATAATGTAATTAATCATGGTGAGGAGCTCAAGGCAAAAGCCCCACCATCGATTTGGTTGTGTATGTTCGGCAAAGGGGATATTTGCCGACGGTTTGTCGTGCTATTCGGCACCTTATAATTTGACATCATGTAAACACGCACATCAAATAAAACTAAAACCACAACCAGCTACGGCAGTGCAACGTTGAATGAAAAGGGCATGGTTCCAAAGGATAAGGGGTGGGGGATGTCAAACCTTGGTTATGGGAAAAACCCATGTTTTGCCACCTTTGTTTGTTTGTCACCTTTTGTCTCATCCAACCTTGTCAACCTCTTTAATGTTCTGTTGGGCAGCTGAGGAGTAATGGCTGCTGGTGGTTGAGGCATTTAATTCCTTTGGGAGTGGGGTGGCAGGACTGTCAGTCCTTTGCCCACCTGCCCACTTCACCCACATCTACCCATTCTTCTCCCTCACGCACTCTTCCCTGGCCTGTGCACTCTCACCACGATTTGGTCTGTTGGCTCCTCACGCACAGTTTTTTGGGGGGGCGTTTTTGGTCTCACGCAGATTTTTTTCTTCCTCTCCCCCATGAGTTGCTGAGCACCCACGAACTGCAAATTCGCGTCCTTCCTGCTGTGTGTGCATCCACGGAAAAAAACGGAGCCGTTTTTCCTCACGCAGGGCCTCCATTGTCTGTTCCTTTCCTTGCTGGTTCGGATTGTTTAACCACGCACAGGTATTCTTCTGTTTGGGGCGCACATAGTGAGCTGAGAGCCGTGCTCTTGCATCCACAACTGACTGTGAAGGGCCATTCACATTTTTGGTTGTCTCACAGATTAATTGGGTCGTTTTCCCTGCTGTAATTTGTTCTCACTGATAGATTTGGGGCTGTAGTTTTCCCCATGTTGTGAATGTAATTACTGTTACGTCTGGGGGCCGTTGTAAATTAGAGTGAGAGTCATTTTGGCCACGATAGGGCCAAGAATGACTCAGGAATTCGTTTTCCCTATTTAAGCTGTGACAGCTGAGTAGTTGCCTGAGTGCAATGGATAGTCTTCGGACTGTGCTGGCTTGGCTTGGTTGTTGAAATCCTGTGAAACCCAGCTGTGTTGATTTGTTGTTTATGTCCCCTTGGCTATGTATAAGCTTGCAATTGACCCTTATTCAGGAGGAATCATGCCCAGCTCGGGGGTGGCAGCGTTGCTGAGAGATTGATGAGCAAGCTGGCCTATGGTTGGGTGGAACGTTGCAGCGACGTAGCTGGTTGCGGGTGAATTCCTCATCAAAAGATAAGTGCTGTTGTTTATTGCATCTCTGTAATTTATATTCATGTAAATGCTAGAAATGTGCTTGTGTTGCTTCCGCTGTATAATTGAAGAGTTTTGCATCTATGTATGCTTGTAAGTTTTAATTTCAGCATTTGATTTCTGTTTATGTTCATGGGGCGATTTTCCCGGTCGTGTTTTGATGTGTTCGTCGCGTCCTCTTCGCCGGTCGGAGGCATGGGGACGTGACAGTTTACAACTTATCAGTATAAATAGGTGAGGAACCTCCCTCATTTGTACACACTCAAAACTTGAGCAAGTTCGCTTGAGAAACAAGGAGTAGTCCTTATGAGAGGGAGGAAGAATTCTAGTCTTATATTTGAGTCTTACACTATACTTAGTTGAAGTCTATATCGAGGAAGTTTTGTTGGGTTTTCTCCCACACAAGGTTTTCCCAGGATAAATCTTTGTGTTCTCTTTTGTTCTACTGTGCTTGTTATTCTTTCATTGATCCTCCTGTTTTGGCATAACAACTTTTAAAATCTTAACACATAATATCATAGCAAGGCTAAAGGTTGTGATCGAAGGTTCCCAAGGGCAAGATCACAACATCAACATGATTAAGGAAAATATGAATTGTATGGAGACTTAGCTGTGACAAACAACTGAGATCCCCCTCATTATTCCAAGGAGAAATTTATAGGAGATAAAAAAAATTGGATTAACCTTACAAAATGAGGCCACTAAATCACTGAGTAAATGTAAGAATGTGCATGCAGGAAGGGAGAGAGTAATCGATAAATGTCATATATCGCCTCTAAGTTCCTTCAAAGAGCCTACACCAAAGGAACAATGGAGAGAAGAGATGAGAAGGGTCAAGGAAGAGGAGGTTGAATCATTTATAGGAACCTCATAGGTGATTTCACAAGCACTGCAAGACCAGGTTGAAATCCTCACATGCAAGGTACACTTGATGACAATATGCCACTTAGATGCCACCAAGGGACTACTCATGTTAACCAAGGAGATAGTTGCACATGAATTCACCTTATGGTTTCTTAGGCCTTGGCAGTTAAATATCATTACATATGATTTTGAACTTTGGGATCAATTCATAAAGTCACAAGGAAACACCCCTCCTTGCAATTATCAAATTCAAACTTTTAATTTTTATTTCTTTTAGGAAAGAACTAAAACTCCAAAGTGACAAGTTCCTAGGAAACCCAAAATTCATAACCAACTATGAGGGATATGAAGGGTCACTTTGGGAGTTAATTTTGTAAAGATTATAAAAGAAAGGGAAAGAGGGGAGAGGGGAGACTTTTGGCTAGAGATTTCGTTACTCATTTTGTAAGAAATTTTTGTGTTAATGAATAGAGGATCTATTGGACTCAAGTTTACACATGAGTATGGTTGTCATGTAGAGTGATGTTGTGGAACTATTTCTCTCTTTGTCTCTCTCCTATCTGCAATAAGATTGTTGATGATTTATGGTGGATTATTCCTATATTTTTCTATTTATGTTGTTTATGTGTATTCATGTGTTATTTGTTTGCTTTATACGAGTGGTGGGTGTAGGATATTATGATACTATGATTGTTCTAATGTTCATAAATTATTATGCTATTGTTATGCATGTCTAATTTACAACTATCTGGTTTAATAATATGTATATCAATGCTACCCCACTACTTGTTCTTTTAATCTTGCTGCTAGATAGGATATGTTAGAGTAGTATAAGATTACATATTAGATTAGTTCATATTGCATTTCATCCCATTAAAATAAAACCCTAAATGATGGACTGGCTCACAACAGGTGAGACCCAAAACCAGTGAATGGTGGCCAGGGTAGAATCCAGACATATACCTTATTCCAAACAGTTTAAGGTCTAATCTGGAATTTCCACTAGAGAGAACCCCTAATGTCAATGCAAGGATATTTATAGGGATCAACATACTAGTGGTGCTAAAGGAGGTAGGGGTAAGGTTGCTCCTTCAGGGTGGAAATCATTTTTTAGGTGTAGACGTCGATGTAGAGGCAAGTTGAATTTTATGTTCAGAAGTAAAACAAAGTACACATAATACCATCTATAGATGATGAAATGGATAGAACAAGGACAACGTATGCCCCCAACAATGCTAAGTGTTTGTAAATGTCAGGACCGATGTTTACATACGATGGCTGATTTTCTAATCCTATAACGAGGAGAACATTATCCAAGTTAGAATTGGGGAAAGGCTCGTAGTATGTAAGTTGGTTAAGGTTGACTATTTTCCCAATATGGGGGAACATCATGATACATAATACACATGATTTGATTTCCTTCATGATGTACACGTAGCTACAACCCAAGAGGATGTTGTAATTGAGTTGCACATCGACTACTTCAATATCAAGGAGTACAATCCCCCCAAATTCTATAGGGCCATTCTAGTATAGGACTTCATACAAATATTCAATTTTTATTTTTATTTTTCATTTGTTTTAAATTTTCCATTTATATGACGTTATCTTTTGGGGATGTTCAATATGAACAATAATTTGTAAAGTAGATAGGCATTTTTATCTTGATATATACGAGTTTAGTATAATTTGTGTTTAATATAAAGATCGGCCTATGCTTTATGTGTTATGAATCAAATAATTTATTAAGCATAAAAATGTCAATTCCAATAATGTTAAGTTGAGAATAAGAGAATGAGTAAGTAACAAGTCTTTTTGAGGGAGTAACTTTTAATTACAAGATATCTAACATAATATGAGATGACTATAAGTCTCCTTGATCTATAAATAGAAGATAAAGAGGGCATGCGGTATCCTACGCTCTAGGATAACCTAAGTATAACTAATATAATAATAATGAATGAGGTTTAGGACCTTAATATAGTTCCTCTTTTTTTAAAAGATTTGAACTTTCATGAGTCTTCTCAATACATGAGTTTACTAGTATTTTGGAATGGTCATGTAAATAAGATATGATATTATGAGCTTGATGTCCAAAAAACGCTTGGACTATAGACATTTTAGTAGTTGTGTGACAAGTTGTATTACATAACTATTCTACTAGAGAGAGCCACTACCCCATTGGGATTGTTTCTCTGAATAATATCAATGAAGATAACCCTTTGAGCATTTGTTCACTATTTCCATTTAACAATATGTTTGTAGTTGATATGATGAATTCATGCCTAATGTAGTTTTGTTATTTTCCATAAATACTTACAAAAAATTCTTGTGAATTTTGGATCATTGTCACATATTATTACCTTAGGAAATACGAACCCAATTGATTTTTTTTTGTCACCCAAGTTGCAATATATGTACTTTGAATTCCATAAATATGTGTGTATTTTGTGAGTCGATCCACTCTCACAAAAATGGCATCCTTACCTTCCACTTTGGTAGTCATGTCATAAAATACATTCAAATTTCTTCCCATCTTTGATGAAGTATGTGTAAGGGTTGATGTAACCATAGAATCTTGACAAGATCCCATTTATTTATTTGGAACACCTAGTAGTCTCTTACGAATTTGTTAATATACTTCTTCATTTTTTCTAGGAAAAAATATGTTTTAATAACTTAATATGTTTTAAGGAACCCTAAATATCCCACCATAGGGTGGCTATGAGACTCCCTTAATAATTGTTGTTTCAACTTCAATTGGCGACATAAAATTTTTATATGTCCTTGTAGCAAAGGTTGTCTCCCATCCAATCCCAATGTTTTACAAAGTTATTTTCCCTTGATCATCACCACCCAATTTTTCTACATCCAGTTGTCCATATATCTTGGAGAGAGACAAATACTTGTAAATTTACCAATGATACCTCTTTTAGCTAGAGCAATAAATTTCTTCTATGAGGAAGTTGAGGGAAGAGGAATTTTAGGGATTTGGTCTAGCTTCTTGATGAAATGGGACAGATGAGATTTATGAATGGATTTACTCAAATTTTGAGAAACAACAAAGAAGGATGCAACATCGAGATCAAGAGGAAAGGGTGACACCCTCCTCGATATGGATCCATGGGTGGAAAGGGTATGCATGAGAGAAGGATTTGATTAGAATGTATAATTTTCCAATGTCTGCGTTTTCAGTGTTAAACATATGACAAACATATTTATATCCCAAACCCTAATATGACTTCAATGAGACTCCTTTCACCTACCAATTCTACAAACACCACTTATTGAAGGTCGCCTCATCTGGCATGCGACGAAGGAAAAATAATATACTCATTGGTGTTCCAAGATTTGTCGTCCTTTTGCATACTCTTTGTTGCTAGCCAAAAAAAATCCCCTTCACTGATTTCAACAATGTTTTGAGGGGTATAGGTTTCAACTTTTTCCACTACAAGGGTTGAAGAATCAGGTTCATTCAAACAGGGGGCCTCACCATTTTCAACCAAAAGATTCCCATTATTCTAATCGTGTATGTCTTAGCTTTAAAAATCAAAATAGTTGACTGGAAAACGAAGGGAGTCAACCCTAAGGTGGATCCATCATTCAACGAATTAGGGTTTTGCTCAATCATTTGCAAATCGAAATCCTCTGTCAAGTTTACCGCCAGCTCGTACTTGAGAGGAATGGATCAATCAAATTGAGATGAGGAAGTAGTAGCCATTCTTAATTTTGAACGGCTCGTGGCACCTCGGTCGCAACGACAACAACAATGACCTTCTGATCAAGAGAAAACACAATATCTAGAGTACCTTTTATATCATAGTAGTCTAGATGCATGTATCTCAAAGGAAACCTTTCTCTTGAGCGATTTCTTCTCACATATACATGTCTGTCGGTTTGTATGGGCGTGTAACCATGTGATGAAGAATGCCACCTATGATCTTTATTTGCTGGAGCCAGTTATTGCCACAATAAAAAGCGGATTAGAGCCTTCCATGCAATTTAGACTTCTAGGTTCTTAATTATCTTAAATAGTTATATTAAGAGTACCAAATGTATAAGATACACTATGGTGTTTTTTATCATACAAATAAGCCATATGTTAAATTTCTCCACAACTAAAAAACCTCTGACTTTGGTTTTTTTGTTGGGTTAATCTTGACTTGTTAAAAAGTGATTTAAGTAAGATAACCTTGATTTGGTCAATATTGGGTTTACAATCTCATGGTACTTAGTAGTTTTAGCATGTGATGAAGGTTATTTAAAGGCTTGAGTAACTTCATTGTAAGATGTCAAAAGTGGTCAATGTTGGTTGGAGTTACTAATACTAATAGATATCAAATTGGTGGTTGTTTTCTCTATATAGGGTTTTCACAGTAAAAACACATGTTCCTCTTATGTGCTTGGTTTTGTGCATTATTAGTATTATTATTATTATTTAACATGTGGTACCAAAGTGAGGTTATCCTGGACTCCTCGTGAGAGTGTCTAGGGTTCTAATGCCAGAGAAGTTTGTGGTGTATATGGAGCAACATTGACTAAATAAGCACATGGAATATAGTGGATGAAGAAGTAACTAGTTAAGGAGTCCATGATTCAAAGTTGTAGTAAAAATGGATGGAAGTGAAGTAGTGGATCTTTCTTGTATCACATACTCTTGTAAGCATTTTTTATGGAGTTGGAATTAATCACAATGTAAATGGGCATACAGTTATAAGGCCTATTTAGGCATGCGTACTCTTGGGTCGGTGGGTCACATGTGTAAAGTCTAATGTAGATTTAGGTAGTCTAAAGAGGCGGGCATGTTATCATTCCCAATATTTTGTAAAATATTTGAGGTGTGTTGGTGCTTACACCAAGTGAGGTTTAAAGGGGGGAATGTTAGGTTTATCTTGACTTGTTAAAAAGTGATTTAAGATAACCTTGATTCAATCAATAATGGGTTTAGAGTTGGTGGTTTATAAACCCATGGTTTTAGAATGTGATAAAGTATATTTAAATGCTTGAGTAACGTCATTGTAAGATGCCAAAAGTGGTTGATGGTGGTCAGAATGACCAAGACTAATGGATATACAATTGGTGGTGGTTTCTCTATAAAGGTTTCCATGGTAAAAACATGTGTTCCTCTTATTTGTTTGAGCGAGGTTGGCATAGTCTCCTCATGAGTGGCTAGGGTTCTAGTGCCAGAGAAGTTTGTGGTGTATACGCATTAGCATTGACAAAAGAAGCATGCATACCCCTATCATGGTGAGTCACCTATGTAAAGTCTGATGTAGATTTAAAAACTTTAAGGGGGGTTGGTGCTTACCCCAAGTCAAGTTTAACGAGGAATGTTAGGTTAATCTTGACTTGTTAAAAAGTGATTTAAGATCATCTTGATTCAATCAATAATGGGTTTCGTAACTTTATTGTAAGATGTCAAAAGTGGCCAATGTTGAGTGGTAAGACTAATAGATATCTAATTGGTAGTGGTTTTCTCTATATAGGATTTCCACAGTAAAAACACATATTCCTCTTATGTGCTATTATTATTTTATCTTGGTTTATAAACAAACTTTAGTGTTTCATTTTCTGCCTTAAGTAATGATATGGAACATACTAATGTAACATGTATTCTTTGTAAGTAGCATTCTTGGAAAAAAAGATAAATAAATAATTAAATCTCCAAAACTAACAAATACAAAATTGTTGATGGTTGGAACTTGAATACCCAATGAATAGTGTCTTTGACACTCTTGATATAGGTAAATTCTACACCCCCATATGAGGGAGATGTGTAATTTCTTCCAAGCTCAACATGGAATTGACATGTGGCAAGAACATAAAATATATTTCAATGTCAACCATAAATAAAACATTTGAATAAAATATTTGGATATTCAGCTTAAGTAAAATATTTCAATATCAACTTTGTATTAAATGCCCCTCCAAAAAAATATTTCAAAACAAACAAGTTGCATCAAATGTTCTAAATGTGGGAGTGAATTATATTACAGATTGATCCCGAACAACATGAAATAAAATGAAAATACAAATACTGAAAAATAATGCCAACAAATGTAAATAAATAAAATGCAAACAAAATGAATGTGATTAGAGTAGGAATATGCAAATAAAATGAATGTGATTAGAGTAATAGAATATGTAAATAAAATGCTTAAAAATATTGAAAAAATAAAACGTGAATAGAATAAACATTTATTGTTGGAGGCAAATAGATGATGAACACATATTTTCAAAGGAAATTATAGAATTGAGAAGTATTATCACACACAGTTCTACCCACTTGCATGCAATGAAGAGGGATCAAATACCTCAATGTGCAAACCTTTCTTCAAGATTTGCACCTCCCTAGCCCATGATTGAAAAGGATTAATAACAAAAAAATATTTAACAATAAAAAATTTCATAAGTGTCCTAAATGTGGGAGTGAATTACAATACATATTGATCTCAAACAACATGAAATAAAAGGAAAATATAAATACCAAAAAATATGCGAACAAACATAAAATAATAAAATGCAAATAAAATCAATGTGATTACATTAGGAATAGAATATGTAAATAAAATGCCCACAAATATACAATAAAATGTGAATAGAATAAACATTTATTCTTGGATGCAAATAGATGATGAACACATATTTCTGGGATGCAAATAGATGATAAACACATATTATCAAAGGAAATTGTAGGATGAAAGATATTATCAACCTCGACTCTGCAAGCCTCCAGAACCTTCAACGTCCATCGCGCGTGGGAGAAGCTCTACCTGTCACTTCGACACCCGTGACATGGGTTGGCGACGGCCTGTTTTCCCCATAGCCTTCATGGCTCTGCAGCACAATTCATTGCGCGCTGGTACCATGGCAAGGGGGAAGGTGGATATGAACACCATGGAAAATCAATTCGACATTTTGTGTATTCTCCGCTCGGCTCTGAAAATTGTTGGGCTCTCTGTGCGTCTGGTGGCTCTCTGGTTCGTTTTTTTCAGCATCTCTCAGTCTGTTAATTTTAGAAAGCGAAGGTGCGATCGGGTTGCCATGTCGCATCAAAGAGGTACACCGAGAAGGGCAAGCTCAGGCAGAGGCAAATCCCAGCGTGGTTGTAGCCTCCAAGTCGGAGCCGACTATGAACCCGACATCTCTTCTCGGGTTCGCATCCTTGTGGAAGCCTGGGAAGGGCGAGTCCTAAACCAGAAGTTAGCAACAGGTCAGGATGGTAGCCAGATAAACCATTACTGGCTCATGAAAATCATGTTATGCAATTTGGTTGAAGACATGCTCAACAACTGGTCTGAAGCTCACGACTCCGTCCTTGCCATGAAAACCAGAATTGCTAAGATAGATGCTCAGCTCACGGCCATGGATAACTCGTTTGCCTAGAAGGGCACCGCAGGCATTTCAGGGCATGGTGGTCTGAATGGTGGCGGTCGTGATAGGGGAGGAGGTGGCAGTGGAAGTGCAACTGGGGGAATGGTTCTCGCCAGTCGTGGGGGAGGTGGCAGTGGGAGCGCGACAGGGTGCACAACGACAGCTCCTTATGCTCCGCCTTTCCCCATCCCCTCGATGATTGAGCCTCTCTTCAAACACCTGAAGGAAATGTCCAGCCAGAAGCCTGATCAACAACAACAACCAACGCAACCGACTTAGGAAGCGACCACCAACTCGCCAACCCAATCGCAAGAAGAACGATGGGCCTACCCCATCATTGAAGAAATTCCACCAGCCTAAGGTTCGTGCTTTCCAGCAACAAAAAGGACCTTTCGTCCCAAGTTTTGTTTTGCAGGTTTTTTGTCAAGCCTGCCCATGGTTGTCTTTAAATTTGAACTCTGTATCTATGTCTATTATCTATGTCTGTGTCTGAAAACTATGTCCAAGACTATGTCTATGTCTCTGTCTGCTTTAAATTTGAACTCAGTGTCTGTATTGATGTCTTTGTCTCAGTCCCTCAGTCTCTGTAGATGGCCCTCACTCTTGGCCAGGTTGACTTTTATATATTTTGCCTCTTTTAATAAAACTGTGTAGCTTACAAAAAAAACATATTTCTAATTTTTAAACCAGTTGCATGAAATCATTCTTAAATTAGATTTATCCTAATAATAATTTATTTTTGGCAAATCCTTTTTGGCATTCCTTTTCTGGCTCATATAATAGACTCATACTTAAAATAAAATTATACCAGTAATAATTTATTTTAGCAATCCTTCGTGGATTATGCTGCTCTCATTACTCTCATATTGAACAGATTAATTGTGAATTTTATATCAAACAATGTGACTTCAATTTTTCCATGGCCGTAGTTTTGACTTTGAATCAATAAATTGTAAAGAAAATTGAAAGTTTAAGCAATGCTCCCACGAGCAGACATGAACTTCTTTTGCGGGAATAGAAGCATAAGCACAGCTAACAGATAACGAGATTCGTTCTCCATTTTTATTAAAAAATTGCAAGCTATTCAATTCTTTCAATGTGAATCATTGTCCTTTGGTAAATGGAATGTGACCACACAAATACATATGGCTCTTATCTTACAGAAAATAATCAGATAAGGGTAACTGAATTCTGATTTCATTGAAAGTCCTATTGAGTCTTCGTAGCTCCTGTACATGAGGCTCATCATCTTCCACTGGAACAATTTTCGCAAACTGTCCTTCCCCAAAGTAGTCGACCACTCTGCTGGCAGCTTCTAGTCCAGTGACATATGCCTTCTCCTGCAATAATTCAAGATCAAAATAAGTAAAGCATATTATTGCTTCAATTAGGACATGAAATCTTAGATTAAAGAACTTAATAATGGGGCAAATGTACCTGGGACCAAGAACCATGTCGAGTTATAATCCAATCACCAGCCATAAATAAGTTGGGAATGCTAGTATTTCCACGCATCATGTGTTGATAAGAACCTGAATGTAAGTTTGTCAATCCGCAAACAGAAAAGTTAGTCCTAAAAGTTCAATTTACCCTCTCAATTTGCTTCTAATATTCATGTTAAAGTTCAGTAACCCAGCATGAATAATTCGAATTGAGAAAAGGAGAAAGGATAATCACTACTATACATTGCAATCGGAATCTCTAGACATCACAATGGCCAAAATCATGCATTAAGATATTATCATCCATATGTTTTGTATGGCATTCTTCCACATTAAATACAAACGCAGGTAGAGAAGAAACTTGGTATTCTAGGGTTAGTGCAGATACATACATACACAAGTGCTAAAGGGAAATGACCATCAAACACATCATTGTGTGTGCAACGGATGGTTACCTTGCCAGAGAGGCTCCCCTTTAGAACCTTTCATATGTGATTGATCTTTTAATTAATGACTACTGGATTGTCGTTGATGCCAAATCTGTCTACTAGGCCTATTACCCTTCTAGATCTATTTCTCCGGACTAAGCCTCTGGCCAAATTTGGTCCTATGACCAGTTCTTGTGGTTCTATGCTGGATACTGCGTCCAAAGCCTGCAGTATCTTGCCAATCCACAAACCTCCCTCTTATAACTTTATTCTTTTATCATTAGTTGGTACACGGTCGCCCAAAAATTTGAGTTTCCCGTAATCAACTTCAAAGATCGACGAGTTTGCCCATAATCAACTTCAAAGGTCGACCTCCCTCTTTTAAGCCTCGAGGTTGATGGTCGGGGTCCCCATCCACTTCTCAGTTTAAATGTGGGAACCTTTCTTTGGCTTGATGCTAGGTATACAACCTGTTTGACTGAAGAATCATTCTTAACTTTCAATTCGGAACAACTTTGTTTCATCGTGCCTAGTGGATCTAGTCTTTCACTACCATCCTTGATCATATTTCAGAACTACATGCTGATGTGGAATCGGTACTTTTGCAGTAAGTGTGAAGCTTCCTAGTTGGCCTCTTTGTCCAGGAAGGATGGCTCCAAAACTAATGTACGTCTATCACATAATAGATCCCTATGAATGGAATAAAATCTTGAGGCATTGTCTTGCATACTTTGTTAAAAGGAAACCAAAATTAGAATCAAATGCATGAAAATACTGATCCAAGGCATAAGCCTCTTCCTCTCTAAATAATAGATCAGTTTTGCATATGCTTTAGAAAACCTGTTGTTATTGATTAAAATGGATCATTAAATAATTTGTCATCTATCTTGGTACTTTATGGGTGGAAAACTTGGGGCTATTGGCTTGCAAGGCCCATTTTAAGGGCAAGTCCTAGTTTGATGATTTGGGGTATGTTACCCCTCATTTTGTCATGGGTGTCCACATGTAATTTTTGTCACACATTTAGTGAGAGTTACATGTTGATGGAGTTGATTTGTACCTTGGGTTCTTGATGACAATGCTCTAGTATATGGTTGATAGATATTCATTATATATTTGAGCTATGTTCTTACATGATATAGCGATCTAGAAGTTGGCAAAGACTAATGATCGTCAGATTGGTGGAACCTCGGGACTCTGCCCAAAGTGTCACACAGGCAAGATCCCCTCTCTTTAGGTTTCCCAGGTCCACTTAGGTAGACCCAGACTAACCACGGGAAGTGTCCCTAGTCAAACTTTCCCGGATACTTGCCAATATAACCAACTTTCTCATGGTACTAGTAAGACCAATTTTTGGAGGGAAAGAGTGTTAAATTTTCATATGCTTAGCTAAGACATCAGTATTTCATTACATTTTCATAACAAAAGCATATAAACAGGATCACTGAAAGATAGACAAGCACAACCATACAAAAGGAACACAAAGATTTATCCTGGGAAAACCCTAAAGAGAAAAACCCAGCAAAGGCTTCCTCAATATAGATGCCCCAAAAAAATAAAAGATAAAACCAACAAGGAGATCAAAGCCTGATCCTCCTCCTTCTCCAGCTACTTCTCTTATCCACTAATGCACTACACAAGTGAGAATGTGTGCCTCAAATGAGGAGCACTACACCTCTATTTATATTCATCCGTTCACTTCAATTAACTCATCCGACATGTAGGCTCGAGTTAATCATGTAGGCTCGAGTTACACATGTAGGCTCAAGTAACCACACTGAGGTGCTAATGACCCACCTTTACAATTAGAGGGGACAACCTCATGACTCTTATTAGTTCTTCCGATTAGAAGCATCGGGGTACAAGATAATACAAGTGGTTCTCCCGGTAGGACCATCAGGGACCACAAAAGATACATATAGAATATTCTTCGAAGTTACAATATTTCAACACTCCCCCTTAACGAGAAGGGTATTCTACAACAACATCAACAATAACAATAGTAGGAGAGAGATAGAGGACATCATCAGCAGCATCAGGGTAACACATCTATAAATCATTGGAAGCTTTTCAACATTATGTAGTCTTCATCTTCAATCTTCAGTCTTCATCATCATTAATACTTTGACTTCTTCGATCAGCAACATCTTCAGCACTTTGACCTTTCGATTAGCAACATCAACTTCAACACTTTGACCTTTCGATCAGCAACATCTTCTTCAGCACTTTGGCCTTTCGATCAGCAACAACATCATCATCATACTCTGATCTTTCGATCAAAAACATCATCATGAAAACATCATCAAAACATCAACATCATCATCATCAAAATATCATCATCATCACATTCTGATCTTTCAATCAGAATCATCATTATCATCAGCCTCTGATCTTTCGATTAGAAACATCATCAACCAAACATCTAACATCAACTCATCATCATATTCTAATCTTTCGATCAGTACATCATCATCATCATACTTTGATAATACGACATCATCATCATCAGAATCTCATCATCATCGCATTCTGATCTTTCGATCAGAAAACAACATCATAATCATAAGCAACTTCTGATCTTCCGATCAGAAAACATCATCATCATCATATTCTGATCTTTCGATCAGAGAACATCATCTTCAGCAACTTCTGATCTTTCGATCAGAGATACATCATCATCATCATATTCTGATCTTTCGATCAGAGAACATCATCATCGTCAGCAACAGCATCATCATCATATTCTAATCTTTCAATCAGTACGTCATCATCATCATAAAAAAACATCAACATCATTTTGAACCGAGGTTCAGGGATGATGCAATCCTACCACTTTCACGGGGGCCGATACCTCCGGATACCTTTTGAACCGAGGTTCAGGGATGATGCAATCCACCACTTTCACGGGGGCCGAGACCTCCGGATAAATTTTGAACCGAAGTTCAGGGATGATGCAATCCTACCACATTCACAGGGGCCGAGACCTCCGGATACATTTTGAACTGAAGTTCAGGGATGATGTAATCCCACCACATCCACGGGGGCCGAGACCTCCGGATACATTTTGAACCGAAGTTCAAGGATGATGCAATCCCACTTCATTCTCGAGGACCGAGGTCACTGGATCACTTTTGGACAGATGTCCCAGGATGATACAATCCCTCTTCATTCTCAAGGACCGAGGTCTCCGGATCACTTTAGGGCAAGTGCCCAGGGATGATACAATCCCACTACAACATCACTACTCCCCCTTTAGAGGAAGGTATTTTCGAACAACACCAAGCTTGTCTCGAAAGTGTTCAAACTTTACCCGAGACAGAGGCTTCATCAGTACATCATCATTCAAACCATCATCATCTACATCTTTAGTATAGAAATACGGAATCATCATCATCTGCATCTACAATATGTAAATACTGAAACATCATCTATATCTTTAGTATGCGAATACTGAAACATAATCATCTACATCTTATCTCGTATGTAGAAATAGCGAATTTTTATGTGTTACAATCGGAACACAGGGTTCTCTGTCATCACAAATCTGGTTATCACATAGAATCATTGTAGTATCCATCTTCAGGTCAAAGAGACCTGATATCAGCTTCCAAAGCCATATGACTTCACAACTTAGCAGAGCAATCTGCTATGTATTTTGCTTCAGCCGTGCTACGAGAAACACTCGACTGTTTCCTGCTAAACCATGAACTCATAGCAGACCCCAAACAAAAGCATATACTTAATGTGCTTTTCCTGTCTGAGATACTTCCAGCCCAATCTGCATCTGTGTAGCCATACAATCTATACTCATGGCTACCATCATAGTATAGACCAAAGTCTATAGTCCCTTTCAGATATCTCATTACATGTTTTGCGGTTACTAGGTGAACCCGTCTTGGTTGAACAAGATATTGACTTAAGGTGTTCACAGCAAAACAAATGTCTGGTCTGGAATTTGTTC
>LPNX010802638.1:0-21837 GCA_001517045.1 Pseudotsuga menziesii | reverse complement strand
CATTCATGAAATCATCATTTCTTATCCAAATGATAAGATGAATAAGAGGTTCTTCAAGAATTGAGTTTTTCATATTCCTCATCGCTTGAGGGATCTTCTTGATCTTCAATTGCTCCCATCTTCTTCTTCTCTTCTTATTAGTCGAGCTGAAAGTAATCACTTGCTTCTGGCATACATTCTTCACATGAATGAATCCCATGATCCTGGGAGGCCATTCAAGGTGGCTATCACCACTTCTGCATACTTCTTCTTCTACCGCTTCAAGTTGTTCTGCATTCTGGATCTTCACATTCTTCAACTGTTTTCTCAAAGCCATCTTCTGATTTAAGTTCTTATCTTCAAATAGCTTGATCAAGGAATCAAACATCTTCGGTGTCTTTAGGGAAGACACTTGTGGTATAAGTTGATCCATGATTGAATCAACAATGATCTTCTTGGCCTTGATCAAGTTCTTCTTGTGTAAGGCTTTGAGGCTCATCTCCCTCTAAAATTGGAACCTCTCTACTCATGTAGGTGTCCAATTTATTTTCTTCAAAGAGATCAAATACTTCCATGCTTGGAATTTTTCAACTTCACCAAGCTTATCATCAAGCTGATGTGATAGATCACTTTGAAATGAGAACCTCAAATGCAAATAGCAAAAGATTAGATCTTACCGATTTGAGGTGTCCGTCCTGCTTCCAGAGCTGGCTGATCTAGGGTTTGTCAGAGAAACCATAATTTTCAAAACTTGGAATCTTTCAGATCTGATTGGATAGAAAGATAGATCTCTTCAAATGGAGTTGTCCAATGTACTCCTTTTCTAAAAACAGTGAAGGAAAGCTCCCGGAACAGGAAACCCTAGTTTTCCAATTTCTTCTGCAGAAATTCCTATCACTGTTTCTGTGATATCTCCGAAATTACTACTCCTCTGTGTCTGAAATTTCACACTAAGGTAACCTCGCATGTCCCTGATCCAACACCACAGGTTTCATCAGAATTGGTTTCACCAATTGGGATTTATGATCATTTTCCCAAGGTGACCTGTTACAGGACTGTTCAGAATAGTGAAGTTGTACGGCATGCCACGTGTCGCTGGTTCATCTTCAGGTTCTGAAATTTGGACCAAAGAAAGTACATGCCATGCTCTTTTTGGGACATCTTCAGAAATTTCATTTGGACCTCTGCAGCCCACGCTACAGCAATTCTCCCCAGGTGTCCTGTTTAGGGATGAATTCTGGAAGAGGCTGGAACCCTAACTTGGAGGGATCATATCTCCCAGAATATAGTGAATCTGAGGCTGAATTTCGAACACAATGTAAATCAGGATTTTATCTTCGGCCTCTGCAATTTTCAACTCCTGAACCTTCGCCAATCTCGGGATATAGCGAATGTACCAAAACTTAGCAGTTTTAGTATTTAGGGTTTTTCTGGCTCGGGGTCAAACTAGGGTTTGACTTTCCCGGAGTTTCACCCAACCAAAAATATTGATCCAGGTCTCTAAACTTCGATTTTGATGAGGAGAGCAATCCTATGCTGGGCTCACTCAAAAATTCTTCTTCTGCAAGAAGCCCTAATTTCCCGCATCGAAAACTGAAAATGCTTGGAATCGAATTCTGCTTCGACAGAAATATGCGCCCTTCAATGGAGAGTCAGCCTAGCCTTCTTTTGCTGATCGATTGCGGAGAGAGAACCAAAAAGTAAGAAGCCCTAGATTCTGTAGCTGCACAATGCCTTCTTTCAGGGTGGCTCTGATACCATGTTAAATTTTCATATGCTTAGCTAAGACATTAGTATTTCATTACATTTTCATAACAAAAACATATAAACAGGATCACTGAAAGATAGACAAGCACAACCATACAAAAGGAACACAAAGATTTATCCTGGGAAAACCCTAAAGAGAAAAACCCAGCAAAAGCTTCCTCAATATAGATGCCCCAAAAAGATAGAAGATAAAACCAGCAAGGAGATCAAAGCCTGATCCTCCTCCTTCTCCAGCTACTTCTCTTCTCCACTAATGCGCTACACAAGTGAGAATGTGTGCCTCAAATGAGGAGCACTACACCTCTATTTATATTCATCCGTTCACTTCAATTAACTCATCCGACATGTAGGCTCGAGTTACACATGTAGGCTCAAGTAACCACACTGGGGTGCTAATGACCCACCTTTACAATTAGAGGGGACAACTTCATGACTCTTATTAGTTCTTCCGATTAGAAGCATCGGGGTACAAGATAATACAAGTGGTTCTCCCGATAGGACCATCGAGGACCACAAAAGATACATATAGAATATTCTTCGAAGTTACAATATTTCAACAAAGAGATGTCTTTGAGAAGTACAAATTTGGAAATGGGGCACCCATGGGGGAAACACTTAGGAAGAAATTAAGTTGAAAAGATTGCTGCAAAATACTCCTTAAGACCATAGACAAGCAACCACAAAGATAGATAAATAAATAAACCAGTTGCTTAGACACATAAAAGCCTAAATGGACTCAAGATGACTAGATCCAATTTAGATAAGGTTGTCCTAAAGATTTCTGAATATGATTAAGTAGGACAGCTGAATGTAGAGCCTATGATTTAAGGGATTAAAGTGTAAGGGGAAAATATACCAGCAATGGAGATGACCTATATTTAGAAGATCTATTAATTAAACTCTTGGGAATAATATGAAAGACTCAAATCTAGCTGCTGGTAGGATTTTGAGACATTCCTAACACAATTTAGCTTGCTGGTTTTTATTATCAGATTTGTAAATGCACTAAACAAGAAGCAAGATATGTTAAGTTTTCTATGCTATCATATCCTATTTTCTAACTTGATTAGCATTTAATACATTTTCATAATAATAGCATAAAGAGGATCACCGAAAGAAACACAACCACAAGGTACACAGCAATTTACCCTGGGAAACCCCAAAGGGAAAAACCCAATAAAACTTCCTCAATATAGATTTCCAGTATGCAATGACCAAAGAACAAAGTCTCATCAAGTGAGAGACCAAACCCCATGTTAAATTTGTGAACCATTGATCTACAGGAAAATATTAAAGTTGTAGGAAGGGAATTATGCAATGGAATAATCAAAGAGAATGTACACTAAATATGAAATTCATGCCACAAATTTCAGATAAATCGGACAAGAATTGCTCAGATAATCACAACATTAATCTTCATTCATTAATAAATGATACAATGATTATACAATAAATAGAATTCAAATGCTAAAGATAGGATTCAAATCTATCAGTTCTAACTGACTGATTAGCTAACTCAGTGTGTCTAAATCACTACTAGAGCTCACTAGTCTAACTCCGATGTCTAAATCAGTCTACAATCAGTTAATTGATGAGGTAGGTGGGAAAAAGGCGCCTCTCCCTGCATGCATGCAAAACTGGTGCTAGGCTAACTAAAAGTGATCTAACTAATTGTAACTGGAGGTTAACTCAGCATAATTGCTTGCCTACCACAGCCAACTGATGGAGGTTGCTGGTGGCACTCAGAGTGGGCTCCTATAATGTAGGGATTGCTCTCAGAGGAACATAAACCCATGCACGCACATGCAGTAAGTGGCAAATAACTTCCAGGTGTGTCCCCCACGCTCTAGTACAGTAATAATAATTCCCTAAGTTAAGAAAAATGACCAAATAGACTATATTGGACAAAGGAAGATTAATTAATCCTAACACCCCCGCTTAATCCTAACTTTGGACAACTTGGGCCCTAGAAACTAGGCCAAAAGTCACCCATACAATCTAAATGAAATAAAATACTACTTAATAAACTAAGAGAAATGGGGAAAACCTCATGGTAACCCCTCCCCCTCAAAATAAGCAGGAATCAGGAAACAAGCTTTCATACTTGAGAGAGATTTTTTCTCTTTGAGCAAAAACTTGCGAAAATATTGCTGCAATCTGCAACACTGTGAAGCAGTAATGCAGAATCTTGGTTCTTCTGTGCATCAGCATCCTAGGACTGTGCATGTGAACCTCTCCAAACTAAATGTTTATGTCTGGAGGAATTTTCCTCCTTGGAAGAAGAGGAATATGCTCAACTAAATCAGGAACATAGACAGTTGCAAGATAAAAACTAGACCCATGTAGAGCAACTGAGATCAACTGATGAGAGAGAAAAAGTGTTTGAGAATTCCAACCATGTGAGGTAAACCCAAGAAACTTATATGTTGCAGCCTTGAACATCAAACCATTTGAGGTAAAATCAGCTCCAGGTGTTAGGAGCAAGTGTCCAAGCGAATGTAGGATGTCTCCGTCTTTACTAGTATTGTGAGGAGATGAGCATGTGATCAAGTAGGAAGGTAGAGAAGTCCTGGGACCATGAAGAGCGAATGCTTGAGCTCCGTAATCTAGTATATCTTCTAAAATATCCAATGATTCAAAAAATCTATTATTATCGAACTCATGAGAGAAAACTAACATCGAATCCCCAACAGCAATTTTGAAAGAGACTTGAGGTACTTGAATTTTCACACCAAAATTGCTGACTGGAGACTCTTGAAACTTAAAATTCAAATCAAATAAGGTTGTAACAGATCTAAATAAGTTCATATCAGATCCAAGAGTGTGGAACAAAGGTTCCAAGTGCTCCACTGAGATGGTAGATGCACAGTTTTCTCTTTCTTCAACAAAACTATGAGTATTGGTGTAAGCAATCATGTAGGAACATGTTGGAAGCTCTAGATCAATGAGGGTGAAAGAATCACTCCTAAAATATGATATTTCTTCCAAAACATCCAAAGTATCACTTTTCTGCACACCAACAGCAACATTAGAGAGAGAGAAATCAAATTCCTCTTCATTTTCTGAAGCAATCATTGACAAACTCTGCACAGAATTTAGAATAGAAGAATTACTGGAGAATGTTTGAGTAGAACGGAATGAGAGTTTTTCTTCAATAACAGAGATTTGAATGTCTTCTTCTGGATCAGCTATATGAGAAGATGAGATATCAGACATCTCATAAACTTCTGGAGCAACAGGAGAAAGAGTCACTTCAAGGAGACTTTCAACAATTCAAATTGATTGAGTTGAAGATTCTTCTTCTTCTTCATCTTGAACAACTTCATCTGAGAAAATACATGCCGAGACTTTTGAAGGAAGAACTCTTGTGGTGTTGGGTGTGGTCTCCAAATTGATAGAATGATTCTCATTGTGCTTGCCAAAGGTTCTATACAATTCTGTCCAAAGATTCTTTGGGTATTTAGCAGAATCAACAAGGTAGCGCATGCTTGAAGAAAAATCCAGACATATCCTTCCAAAAGCTCTATCACCGTCATTTAGCCAGTCATTTTCATCTTCATAAGCCTCTTTACCAATTCCAATAGATACCTCATAGAGACCTTGTCTCTTTAGAGATGAAATCATCTTCAATTTCCACTCTGAATATCTTGTGAATGGAGTAAAAAGAGGAACTGATACTCTTGAATCCATTAAGGTTGTACCTACAAAATATCATTGCAAAACAAACCAATTCACAATTATATGTCAGTTCAAGCCTTTCCACATCGACATGTGCACGTGTTCAGAGTCCATCACACCTGCAGAGACTTCTCTAGACAGAATCCAGAGTTAGCAAGGCAATAGTTGTAGGAATTATGTGGAAACTCAGCTGCTTCTGGTGCACAATGGAGGCCAGACAAGGTTTGCTGCTAGCCTGAACAAGGCTCTGATACCATGTTAAATTTATGAACCATTGATCTAGAGGCAAATATGAAAGTTGTAGGAAGGGAATTATGCAGTGGAATAATCAAAGAGAATGTACACTGAACAGGAAATTCATGCCACAAATTTCAGATAAATCAAACAACAATTGCTAAAATAATCACAACATAATCTTCATCGATTAATCAATAATACAATGATTATACAATAAATAGAATTCAAATGATAAAGATAGGATTCGAATCTATCATCTCTAACTGACAAATTAGCTAACTCAGTGTGTCTAAATCACTGTTGAAGCTCACTAGTCTAACTCTGGATGTCTAAATCAGTCTACAATCAGTTAACTGATGAGGTAGGTGGGAAAAAGGCGCCACTCTCCGTGCATGCATGCAAAACTGACTTAAGTGATCTAACTGATTGTAACTAGAGGTTAACTTAGCATAACTTCTTACCTACAACAACCAACTCAGTGAGGTTGTTGGTGGCACTCAGAGTGGGCTCCTATAATGTAGGAATTGCTCCCAGAGGCACAGAAACTCATGCATGCACATGCAGTAAGTGGCAGATAACTTCCAGGTGTGTCCCCCACACTCTAGTACAGTAATAATAACTCCCTAAGTTAGGACAAATGACCAAATAGACTATATTGGACAAAGGAGGATTAATTAATCCTAACACCCCAAGCATAAAAGCTAAGACACCAAAGACATTGGTCCTCCTCCTTCTCTGTCTCTCCTTCTTTCTCTCTCTTATGCAATACAAGTGTGAGTGTGTATAAATGAGGGAGGGTGCCTCACTATTTAAACTTTATGCTAAACTTCCCAACTAAGATTTTACCTAACTGGGCCGACCTACCTAGGTACACTTCACAATAATAATTATATTGATCTTTTCTGGATGTTATTGACCCAACTTACAACTAAGGGTTTACCTTATGACATTTACATGACCTTTTACATCAGTAACATCTCTCGAAGGAGGAATAATAATAATGTGAAGTACAAGTAGAATATTCTTCGAAGTTACATTATTGCAACACCCCCCCTTAACAAGAAGAGTATTCTGCTGACAGCAACAACAACTGGTGTGGCTCGACACAACATAATCGAAAGGAGAGAGAGAGAGAGGAGGTGTCATCAACATTATCTTTTGGAACATCATCTGGTACATCTATAGATCATCGAAAGTTTTGAACAACGTCATCATCTTCAACACGGAGCTGGAGTATCAACATCTACAGTACAGAGCTAAAGTAACATCATCAACATCTTCAGTACAGAGTTGAAGTAACATCATCAACATCTTTAGTACAGAGCTGAAGTAACATCATTTGCAACATGGAACTAGGGCATCATCATCTACAACATGGAACCGGGACATCATCGGCAGCAGGGAGCTGGAGCATCATCATCTGCAGTATGGAACTGGAGCATCATCTGCAGCATGGAACTGGAGCATCATCATCTATAGTATGGAACTAGAGCATCATCATCATCTACTGGAACATCATCATATGCAGCATGGAATTGAAACATCATCGACAGCATGGAGCTGGAGCATCATCATCTGCAGTATGGAACTGGAGCATCACCTGCAACATGGAGATGGAGCATCATCGTCTACTAGAACATCATCATCTGAATAACAACTGATACATTACTAGCGTCGACAACACAAAGCTAGCTCATCAGCATAAAGCTGGAATAACAACATGTGATATCATCATCAACAGCTCGAGGCTAGAGCAACATCAGTTATGGCAGGTATAACAACAACCAACCGTGATCCTTCCTTTCGAAATTACAAGATCATGGACAACACATCTGTGGTACTCAGACAATCCTTCCTTTCGAAATTACGGGATCAAGTCTTTGCAGAGCTACCAATACTAATCACAATTAACACATATACAGGACGATCCTTCCTTTCGGTAATACAGGATCAAGTCCATCACTGAAATCCTAAACGATCCTTCCTTTCGGAATTACGGGATCAAGTCCACTACTCACATTCTAGACGATCATTCCTTTTTTTTTGGAATTACAGGATCAAGCCACTACTAACATTCAGGACGATCCTTCCTTTCGGAATTACGGGATCAAGTCCACTACTATCATTTTGTACGATACTTCCTTTCAGAATTACGGGATCAAGTCCACTACCAACATTCTGGACGATCCCTCCTTTCGGAATTACGAGATCAAGTCCATTACTTCATCAGTATTTAAGACGATCATTCCTTTCGGAATTACGAGATCAAGTCTAAGGATTGTTAGTCCTTCCACATCAACATTTAAGACAATCCTTCCTTTCGGAATTACAGGATCAAGTCTAAGGATGGTTAGTCCAACATTTAAGACGATCTTTCCTTTCGGAATTACGGGATCAAGTCTAAGGATGGTTAGTCCCAACATCTACATCTTGGACGATCCTTCCTTTCACAATTACGGGATCCAGTCCAACAAGATCAACATTTAAGACGATCCTTCCTTTCGGAATTACGAGATCAAGTCTAAGGATGATCAATCCCAATATCATCATCTTGGACGATCCTTCCTTTCAGAATTACGGGATCCAGTCCAACAAGATCAACATTTAAGATGATCCTTCCTTTCGAAATTACGGGATCAAGTCTAAGGATGATCAATCCCAACTGAGCTACCTGCTCTGATCAGGATTCCATATCATCAATACTACTCCCCCTTTCAAGGGAAGTCCTTATGGACAACACCAAGCTTGTCTCATAAGTGTTCAAACTTCACACGAGACAGAGGCTTAGTCAACACATCTGTGCTCACATATTGGAGCTTTATAGCTCCCTTCTGCACCATGTCACGAATGTAGAAGTACTGTATTTCTATGTGCTTCGTCTTATCATGGAACACGAGGTTCTCTGTCATCTTCATGCAGCTTTGGTTATCACATAGAATCATGGTAGCATCCATCTCCAAATCGAATAGATCTGATAAAAACTTCCAAAGCCATATGGCTTCACAAGTGGCGAAACAAGGTGCAATATATTACGCTTCTGTAGTGTTGAGAGAAACACTGGACTGCTTCCTGCTTAGCCTGAGATCATGCTTGACCCTAGACTGAAACATCCTCCTGAAGTCCTCTTTCTATCTGAGACACTTCCTGCCTAATTTGAATCTGTATAACCATACAGTCTGAAGTCATGATCTCTAGTATAACTGAGACCATAGTCTATCGTACCTTTTAGGTACATCATCACATGCTTTGCAGCTACCAAGTGAACATGTATGGGTTCAACCAGATACTGACTCAAAGTGTTCATAGAAAAGCATATATCTGGTCAGATATTTGTCAGATACGTCAATGAACAAATGATCTATCTGTATAGTGTCACATCCACTAATTTTGACGAAGCATCAGCCAGCAACTTCAAGTGTGTATCCATGGGTGTGGCCATGGCTTTACATTCCAACATGTCAAACATTTTCAGGATTTCCACTACATACTTCCCTTGGTTAAGAAAGATTCCTTCTGGGCTTTGCCATACTTCAAGACCTAGAAAACAATGCATCAGGCCAAGGTCTTACATTTCGAATTCTGCAGCGAGCTTCTTCTTACACTCTGAGATTTGCCTCTTATTACCTATCAGGAATAAGTCATCCACATACAACAATAATATGACAGGTTCATTATCCATAACCTTGAAGTAAAGGTTAGGATCAAGCTTACTTTTGGTAAATCCCAAGCTCGTCAGAAAACTATCGATTCTTCCATACCAAGCTCTTGGAGCTTGCTTCAGTCCATATAGAGCCTTCGTTAATTTACAGACATGTGTTCTTCTGTCTTCAACATCAAAACCTTGTGGCTGTTCTATGTACACTTCTTCTTCAATAACACCACTTAAGAAGGTTGTTTTCACATCCATCTAGTGTAACTTTCATTCTGTCTTGGTTGTTAGTGCCATGATGGTTCTGATGGAAGTGTACCTTGCTATAAGAGAGAATGTCTCTTCATAATCGATTCCTTCCTTTTGAGAGAATCCATGGGCCACAAATCTGGCTTTGTACTTCTCAATACTTCCATCAGCTGTATGTTTTATCTTGTAGATCCATTTGGAAGATACCACACTTTTACCTTCTGGCTTGGGAACTATTTCCCATACATCATTTTTCATTATGGATTGATATTCTTCCGTCATAGCTTCTACCCATTCTTTATTTTGAACAGATGCTTCAAAACAAGTAGTTCTTTGTCTACGAGATCACACATCAAAGCCACATAACTAGGAAATGGCTTTGGCTTCTTGCTCTGCCTTATGGAGCCTTCGAGAGCACCATACCTTTTTGCTTCTTGAATAATATCACGGACCCAAGCTCGATTTCTCTTGTGGGAGATACACATCCTTCTCTAGCATGGCCCCATGGCACAATAACAAGGTATAATCGTCAATCATAACATGGAGTGATCAAAATAACTAGGATGTCCCCCTCAAAAGACATAAAAAACGCCCCCAAAGTGGAGAATGCTAGGACGTGTGGACCCCATGAAGAGTGAAACTGATGCCAAATGATGAATGTGACCCCAACATTGTGCCTCAGACTAATTCCATGCCACTTCCTTGCCTCAATTTCCCAAATCGATTTCTTTATTAGCCATTTTCCATCATCAAAATGTTGCCTCAGGAACATAAAACTACACGTATCTCATTGATGACTGAAACTGGATGTCAACTGACTGCAAAAATGGACCCGACACCATAGCAATATGGTAATAACGACTAGCTACACTCTATGTGCCCCTTCTGGCGCCCTAGGAGATCCAACCATCACTGCAAAGCATTTTATTTTTTATTTTTCTTTGGCCAAACTGCTGCAAACTAATAAAATGACCCATACCTCCTCTGCAAGTGCCTGAAACTAAAAAAGTGGGTGCATCAATGGACTCCAAATGTCCAAATCTACTAGGAATGAGTACCCATACATCATATGTCCATTAAAAATGTACGTCAAAAGACCCATCCATGTCAGAATGATAATAATAATAATAATAATAAAGCCTATAAGTGTTGATAATCATGAAAATAACACAAGCGATCATGATAAACCATCATTTGAAGCATGAATATGTCTAATGGACACTAATAGAACACAAATAATCATCATCTACAATCATCAGCCAAAACTCATCCCGAACCCTACTACTAACTTGGTCAAACTTGGTTGACCAAGTCAAGAATGATCAAAATGATGACCCAAATGAAAGCTCTGATACTACAAAGTACAAAATGGATAGGCATGCTCAATTATCTATGTTAGCAGTAAGATTTAAGTACAAGTGGCTTCTACTAGCGATTATAAGCACAATATATATAAATAATATATCTAAATCCAAGTAATTAGTTGCTCTGAACAAGAACCTCCAATGTATACTCATTTATAGGTTTGGCCATTTTGCTAGTCAAGGGTGAAGGTGAATAAAACAAGGTAGGGCATAGGAAAGACTTGGCACTTGACACTGTAAGCGTCTAGGCTGAAGGAAAAGGGGATGCACACAACACATAAGCTAGACTAGGTGAACAATAGGGAATGGTAGTGTCTCACATATGGGTGGAATAATGAGAATGTTCCACTAGACTCTAGACAAGCAACTTTTTAAAGCAATTATTTGTACAGCAAGGATACCAGCTAACCTCCAAAGGCAAGTTCCCTGGAAATCCTTTTGGGCTTCCAGAAAATGACAAAGACATAACCTGGAAACCCTTCTGGGCTTCTAGAAATCGACAAAGACATAACCATGACAGGTCAGTCTCACCCTGTTTCCCTATAGAGTCAAATGAGTCATACATTATACATTGAATGAGTGCTCATCCTTTGGCCATTAACTATTTTAAAACATTATTTTATTAAGTTGCCATCCTCAAATAGCAGGTGCCCTGAATAGCCTTGCGGGCCTCAGATAATGACTCGGTGTGACCTTCATTGCCTGCCTCCATCCATAGGTGTGATGGAGTGACCACCCTATTTCCCTTTGGAGGCAAACGACCTCACATCATACAAAGGATGAGTGCTTGTCTCTTATCAATTAGCTGCCTTTATATTTCATTTGCAACAGTGTTTAAAACCACTTTTGTTTTGTTGGTTAGGCATCCATTTAGAATAAGCATTTACGTTATGTTTCCTTAGTGTTTAAAGACACTTTTGTGGTAAGATTACTTGTGTTTAAGACCTAGAGGAAGACTATCCCTGCAATAAAAATCACACAAACCAACACCGAGACACAATTTAGACATGGAGACCTATTCCATCATAGAGGTGAAGGTGGGAGGAATCCTAGATGTCACTAGTCAAGTTACAAGTTAGTGTTAAGCAAAAAGAAGGGAAAGCAACGGATGGATGGAGACAATGAATATGGTGCCAAGGCTAGTAAGTTGTGTCCCCAAAGGGAAATGACCAAATCCATGCTACAAGTAGGGCATGACCAATGAGTATACAAAAGAATCTCTTGTACATAGCAACTAGATCACTTATATTTTAGATTCCAGTAAAACCAATAAAATATCGCCAACATACAACCACTATCAACCAAGTCTCACTACTAAAATATACAATAGAGCAAAAACAAAATCCATATGTACAAATCCATATATCACCCAGGTCATATACCTACATCCAATAAGAACAACTTGAAGGGCACTGAAACATTGTTGCTGCTATACATCATGGGCACTGTCATAACTCTGCTCTAGGTCATGAAAATGGCTAACCCAATCATCAAATATAGGATCATGAGGCTTAGTCATGGCATGGAACTAATCAAACAGAATGCTCTGGATCCACTGAAAGAGAGTGATCATCAATTGGAAGCTCATTATCTGTTGATCTCAAAGTAAAGGATTGGCTCAAAAATGTGCTCATGTGTCATGTCCCCAATTTTGACCTAAGGAAAATAGACCAAGGTCACCTAAGAAGAATTTAGAAAATTATTAATGGTGACAAATAAGGAGAAAATAATTATTGGCTAAGGGGAAGTAATAATTACCCAGTGCATGGTTTCTGTTGTTCTATAGTATTTTTCTATGGTATGGGCAAAAAGTAGATAATAGAACATGGTTTTCATTGGCCCATGGTATTTATCCATGGTATTGGAGACTTTTCGTGGATAAAAGGAGGCAGAGGCAAATGGAAAAGGCATGCTTGAATATTTGGAGATTTGTTCTTGAGACCGTCTAGGGGTTATCCTAGAGTTTTTGTTTGGGGTTGGCAAACTCCATCCATCCAGTCTGGTCTAGTTTCGGTGGTCTGGCTTATCCACCCTAGCTGGACAAAAAGGGGGGGATCCATTCAGGGTCTTCATTGGAGCTTCATCATCCGAGTTGGCACCACTTTTCAGGTTTTGTCGAATGTATCTTGGTAGTTGTTATCACAGCCATAGTTATTGTATTGTTTACTCTTGTTAGTCATAATAAAGGTGCCAATATTATCTCTCCATTATGATGTGTTATGGAAAAGGAATGTCTCTAAAGTGTTTGACGAAATGTCTATGAGATTGCATAGTGCTTGCAAAAGTTATAAATCAATGTAAAATTGATTAATGTTGATAATTTCATAGATTTTGTGATCATTCCAGATCCGGGATAATACAGTGGTATCAGAGTTGGTTTTCCTGCCAGCCTGAATGGGAAGCTATTGAGGGTTTCCATTTCACGTCTGCATTTTATTTCAAAAATCAAAGTTGTTGATCTTGCCATCCTGATGGGAAATGCACCCACACCCAGGGTTTCCAACCGAGCTTCATTTGACATTTTCAGTCCATTGTCTTTTTGCTTGGCCAATTCCTTGTGGAAGACCGTGTTTGCTAGGGCCAAATTCCTGTAGAGGTCGAATCAACCTTGTGAGATTAGATTTCTCAAAGCTTGAAATTTCAGAGTACCGAACTCTGGAGCATTGAGGAATGGTGCAAAAAAAAAGGGGGTCACGAGTTCATTAGCAGAAGGTCGAGTCTTTTGATCGAGGGAAATCATAGAAAAATCGCGAGCAAGAAAAAAAAAGGGCTTTGCAAGATGTGAAGCGGTTGGAAGAGGGCCGAAGATAATTATGGAGAGGTCGGGTTCATCGTGGGGCCGCACTTACTAAAGGAAGAGAACCCGAAATCGCGTGAAGAAGATCGACGGGCTCATAGGAGAACCGAATTGAGCAAGAGAGGGTCAAATTTATTTTTGAAGCCGCATTCACCTTAAAGAAAGGATCAATTCCAATTTCCAATCGACTTCGTTGGAGGAGAGATCGTTGTAAAAAGGGGACAGATTCAAACTTGGGAGAGGCATTTACAGTGGGTCGAGTTCATCCCTAGAAGTCAAATCCATCCCAAGTCGCGTCTCTGTTGGAGGGCAAATTATCCGTTCAAGAGGGAGGCTGAGCATCACAAGGGCGATTTTGTGTGCTGAGAGGATGTAGATATTACCCATGCAAGGGCTGAATTTAAGCAAAGAATGCTGACAGAGAGGGGGGCCGAAACTTCTACAGTAGCACCGAAAATCATCAAGGAAATTAGGCAATCCCTTTAGCAGAGATCGTTGGCAGTTTGGGAGGCCGATTCCACTGGGGCAGATGTCTTGCAGCAGGATCGATTTGCTTGGTCAAAGTGGTCGTCTACAACAGTGAAGATTTGGCATCAACACATTCATGGGCCGCATTAGCTTATTGGAGGAGTGGGCAATCATAACATCCAAATATCAGTCGTAGAAACTACCATACCGTTTGCCAACATTCACTTGTAAACGCAACATTGGGAGATTCCTTGTCAATCCAGAAAGGTCGCATGCATTGTTAAAGAAGAAGTCTCAGTACAGTCCAAATCGTGGGCCACCATTGGAGATGACTTATGCTGCATACTACAACTGAAGAGTGTTACGTTTAGAGAAATCTTCTCAAGGGGCGTGCTATCATCTTCAATAACAAATATATCATTTGTTGGTCCCTTCATTTCCAAGTAAACACTCTTATTCCATCAATCTCAGGGTGACTGCGAATAATAGTGGATGTTGGGGATTGCACTGTCTGCCACTTGAGGATACAGAGGACTAACATATGCCACTGAAATATGCTGAGAATATTCCTTGCTCATGAGCTGGAAATAAGTTACATTGCATATTCAGACATCTATAGGAAGTCTCGTTGAGATCTGCAATTATCTTCAGCAGTGTGTTTGCCTTTGGGGTCAACCACTTGGTATATCTAAAAAAGGGAGTTCCAGAATCTTTAAGACTACATTGGCCAACACCTACAGTGGTCACCTACAGGAGTTCTTCCAACCACTTCTAGACATTATTGAAGAGGACGCATCACAGTTCAAAGGAGAGAACACAAGAAGTAATTTTAGTGAAACTCCATTTTTCTCACTACTGTGCAAACTTGTAGGCCAAGTTCTCATCTTTGCTGCTATAAGACTATAGAGGGTGTCGCTACAATAGAAAGAAGAGGAGTCTGAATATTGCTCACAAAGTTGTGGGTATCATATGTTGGACATACAACGTGTTGGGAAGACTCGCCTATTCATTGTTGACAACTGTAGGAGTTCCCAGGTAGTCAGATCGAAGGTCACCTTACAGTGCAACCTTTTCAAGCTTGGCTATTGTAACAGGTCAGAAAATTATTTAATATCAGACATCCTTTGCATTCTCTGTTGGAAATAATTTCTTTTAGTGTATGGGCTGGAATGTTTTTCAAATCTCAGTCACATTAAATCAGATTTGGAAACTCAACGAGTTAAAGCAGTTGGAAAACAAGTAATTTTCATAAGTCTTTGCCAGCTGTAAGAGCCATGTCTTATTCAGATTCAGAGTATGAGCAGTATGAGGAGGAGTATTCTTTCTATGCCATAGAGGAAAACGACCTTGAGCTGTATGATGGAAATGAACCCTCTTACGGTATCTCTACCCAGTTCACATTCAAAGATGACGATGGTTACTCTTGTGACCACTTGTACAACAATGAATATGTAAACAGAGGGACCACACCACCAAGGAAAGATCCTTTGAAAGAAATATCATGGTGTAGGGAAACATGCAAGACCTTGCCCCAACAGTATCAAGCATATAGTGTTATGATGAAGTCATCCTCAGAAGTTCCTTTCGAATTTTTTGTGAATGCTTTGTTTGGGTATAAGACCAAGAATGAAGATGTGGAGTTAGTGAAGAAAGGTCTATGCCCTTCTTGCAAGAGACCTTGGAGAGAAAATCATATATGTTTGGAGGAGCGAAATGAGGAGACCACCACCAGTTCTAGGAAGGATAAGATCACAATCCTTACTGATGATGGTTATCAGCATAATGAAGCCATCACTTGTTCTATTGAGAATCAACCAGAGGCATCTCTCACTGAGAACATGGATCAAATAGCATCTACTGATGGATGCTATAATGGAGAGGTACCTACTGATGGGTGCCATGGAGAGACATTCACTATTGAATGTCCATTCCTATATGTTGGTGACATAGAGATTCCGCTTGATGAGACCACTGCAAGTACAAGTTCACACAAGTCTGAAGAAGATGAAGATTTTGCAGTAGAGGAAGAGGTCCTAGTATCGATCTCACCATCACCACATGCGCTTCATGAGGCTGATCCTATGTTGGAGGAAGAGAAGGCCTCTTTTCATGAGCTTTCCCGTTTTAAAGGGTCACTCAAGATGAATGACAAGAAGATCATAAGAGGCCCTAGACATTCTCCAAGTTACTAGCACACTTGTGTCCCAATTGGCTTGGAGAAATGATTCCATGGAGGCACAAACTTCCAATGGAGTCATAGAGAAGATTCAAAAGGCAACATCAACAACTAAAGGTAATCTCATGTATTTGCTTTCTGATAGAAGTCATTTGATTGAGCTTGCTGTAATATTACATGAAGCCTCCATAAGAGATAATGAGGAAATTTGCAAGCTCAAACATGAATTGAATTCCACCCAAGATTGTCTGAAGGATGCTCAAGAAGCACTTCAAGAATCTAATATCCAAAATAAGCAACTTCTTGAGGATTTGCAAAGTTCATGGTCTCCTGCCTATGTTTCTGATTTTTGTATGGATGATAGCAGAGAGATACTTCATGGTGTGGTGAACCATGAGATTCAAACTGATTTGTAGATGTTTGAAGGGTTGAAAGATGAGCAAGTTGAATGCCAAACACTTTCCATGGATGAAGAAAAACACGAGTTGTCTCATAGTGCAAGTCTCACACTCGTGGAAGAGGCACACGATCCTACACACATGGCACCAACCTTGAGGAGAAGTTTCACATTTCCTGACTTAGAGGATGAGTTGGTCCATTACACTTCATCCTACACTGTTACTTCTTTCAGTTTTCATCCCAGTGAAGTTTGGGTGAAGGGGTTTCTTCTGTTAGTGCCACATGAGGAGTATGAGACTCCTACCCTTCATGATGATCCTATGTTATGTGCACCAATTCCTTTTGAGCAGCATTTACATCCATTGTTTTGTATCACTTCTACTCATGGATGCACTTCCTCGAGCCACTTGGAGGCTCCTTTTTTGATTGATGGAGGTTCTTCATCCATTGCTTGGATAAGAGAACACATGATGAGACATCTTGATACATCTTATTCTTTCTTGCAGCATTATAAGACATGGGATCCTCACCTTGTTATTGAATTAGATTTGATTGGTATCTTCATGATTGTGTGCTTTTGACACATGATGATTTTCTTGATTGGAGGTGCAAGCTTCTTGAGTGCTCTTTGATGGATGATCACTTCAACCACATTGAGAGTGGCATATCTTTGTTTCATTATGATGTCTCTATATTAGTGATTATGATGTATGGGAGAATGCATAGTAGAACTTGGGATCCTGGCACCCCTCCCCATGATGTATTATTTTGTACCACTCTATGTATTGATGGAATGCGCCAGTTATGGGATCCTGACATTTTACACTTGGTTGAAATAATTGGGAGGATATTGTACCCCTCCTACTTTGATGTACTGTTTTGGGAGACCTTGTGCATGGTAGAGATGCGCAAGCATTTGGACTTGGGCATCCCACATTCTACTTTGTATGTATTCACACTATGTATTGATGGGGTGCGCAAGTGTTGGGACCCTGGCATCCCATACTTGCGGGACTTGTTCTTGATGACATTTCACACTAGGAGAGTGAGCAAGCAGTGGGACCCAAGCATTGTTGATTATGGGAAGCTCATTGGGAACACATTTTGGTTGGTTGGCATGAGGAAGCACACCTCTTCTCTTCTCCATGGGTTCATCTTTGCAGCAGTTCGTTATGGTTTCCTACATGCTTTTGGATGGACTTATGTTTTTCTTACAGGGTGTCATGATGACTTCCATGTGACTCTAATGCATTGCATAGGAGAATATATATTGCACCTTGCATTTATGAGGATCATTTGGGATCCTGGTATCATTTGTACTTAGTCACATTAAGTGCATGGTTGATGGTGGAAGATTGATGATGTGATGGTATTTCCCTATGGTTTCTTCATTGCTTGAGGACAAGCATATTTGGGAAGGGAGGACTGTCATGTCCCCAGATTTGGCCTAAGGAAAATAGACCAAGGTCACCTAAGAAGAATTTAGAAAATTATTAATGGTGACAAATAAGGAGAAAATAATTATTGGCTAAGGGGAAGTAATAATTACCAAGTGCATGGTTTCTGCTATTCTATAGTATTTTTCTATGCTATGGGCAAAAAGTAGGTAATAGAACATGGTTTTCATTGGCCCATGGTATTTATCCATGGTATTGGAGACTTTTTGTGGATAAAAGGAGGCAGAGGCAAATGGAAAAAAGGCATGCTTGAATATTTGGAGATTTGTTCTTGAGACCGTCTAGGGGTTAGCCTAGAGTTTTCGTTTGGGGTTGGCAAACTCCATCCATCCAGTCTGGTCTAGTTTCAGTGGTGTGGCTTATCCACCCTAGCTGGACAAAAAGGGGGGGATCCATTCAGGGTCTTCATTGGAGCTTCATCATCCGAGTTGGCACCACTTTTCAGGTTTTGTTGAATGTATCTTGGTAGCTGTTATCACAACCATAGTTATTGTACTGTTTACTCTTGTTAGACATAATAAAGGTGCCAATATTATCTCTCCATTATGATGTGTTATGGAAATAGAATGTCTCTAAAGTGTTTGACGAAATGTCTATGAGATTGCATAGTGCTTGCAAAAGTTATAAATCAATGTAAAATTGATTAATGTTGATAATTTCATAGATTTTGTGATCATTCCGGATCCGGGATAATACATCAAGACTGCTCAGGAACAATGGTAGCATAACTACTATGTATGTGACAACAAGACCATTGGGTCCCATGACCACCATGGTTCTATCCATTGAGGGTGACTATATTTCATCTAGGGAGATCATCCTTAGGTTCATTACCCTTCTCACACCCCACTTGGACCTTCTCTACAGTTGTTTTGAGTCTTGAACCTCTCTATCCAAATCAACCCTATGATGTCATCATATTGATCAAGGCTCAAGCTAAGGCAAGGGGGGGTGTTGAGGGAATATTTTCATCATTCTGGGGTTAGTAGGGGCATGACGTCCTCCTTAAGCTCACTCTTGCCCTCACAGTGAGGCCTTGGCTTGCTTATCTTAACATTTTTCATCATTTTATGCTAGCTTTAGGGCCTAGTCCCCAACATGTGGGTGACATTCCATAATTTTGTTTTATTTTAGATTATTTTGGTATTTTTATTGTTTTAATTTTAAATTGACAAATTGAGACATGTAGGCTTGATAAAAAAATCAAAATCTTGTGCTAAGATGGATATAAATGTCCATCTTAAGTTCATTTGTAAAGAACAAGACTGGTGATCAAATTATGTTTATTCTCTTTCTCTTGCTATATGGGCTCTCTATGTGATGCACACCTATTGGAGTATCTTCTCTTGGATTGAAAAATGAAAGTGGAATGATTTTTAGGGTTTCTCTTGCACATGCTTGTTGATGCTTGGATGGTTGGAATAACTCATGCACAAGGGATAATCTATGCTCCATGTTTGTTCATTCTTTGTTAAATGTTGGTAAGTCTATCTCTATCTTTGGTTGAATGGTGTTATCCTATCCTAATGCATTCTTCTTGTCAAGCTAGGGTTTCTTATCAATACTTTGTCAACTTGTATGGTGAAAAAACGTCCTCTTGAAGGAGTTTTTCTTGTGATTGGGCCTTGGATCTCTACTTTTGCTCTTCATAGGCTCCTACCATGAACCCTTGAGGTTGTTGTAGGAAGCCCTAATTAGCAAAGCCTAAAGGGACATTTCATGTAGTGACGTTGATCATAGATCATGTTGACCACCTAACCAACTAGGTGGCCAACCATATACCATGTGCATTCAAGATGAGAAAGAAGTACCTAATAAAGTTTTTTCAAGCGAGGCAGCTCTTCTTATATTTTTTCCATGAAATTTCTGCACCCTTGCAGGGAATATTGTAATGATATGTCGGCATGAAGGTCTAGTTTTTGTATAACTTATTTACCTAGAAATTTTTTATTAGGGAAGTCCTTTCATCGATTGTTTTTTCCCTTGGATAATTAAAATTTTTAGTGATTTTAATTATCTGAGTCTTTCACTCAAAAATACCTCCAAATTGGTGATGTTCTAATGATCGAGTCCATGGGATGACTAAGGCCTAGGAATGTTCTATGTAACCATGCTAGACACTATCCAAAGTCTTGCGAAATTTCATTAAGTTTTACCTAGGATTCTTTATTTTTTAGTGATTAAAAATTGTTCCTCAGCATAAAAATGTTGTAATGAAAAGAGGGTTAAATGGCATCTAATGCCCATGAATAGAGATATGGAAACTCAAAATCGATGGAATGAGTCCCCCTACACCCTTGGCAATGTTTAAGTCATTCGGACAAGCCTTGCTAAGGTTTTGGTCATTTTTTCCAAAGTCAGTCAAGGAAATCAGGAAAATTGACAATTAATTAGCAAGCCAAATTTTGGAAAAGTGCCTAAAATCACTTAGAAGGGGAAAATTAAGTTTCTAAGTGTTATATTGTGTTCCTAAGGTGACTTTAGAAGAAAAAAGGTCCCCCCCATGCAAGTGTTTCACAAGAATGAAGATGTCGTCAAAAGGGAGCACCCTCCCTCTTCATGGAAATTGAGATAATTGAAAATAAGCCAAAATAAGGGGTCTCACTTTGGTGGTCACCCCTTTGGCCCTAGAATGAAGATTAAAAATATTATAGGGGGGTTTCTCCTCCATATCTATTTGATTTCTCACCCTAGGAGGTGCCTCCAAGAGAAGTGGTTCCCCTCTTTGAACTCCCACTCTCTCATTTTGACAAGTGGTTTGCATGCACTTGGGCTCTGTTGCCCACCTATTTTGACTAGGTGGCAACTCCATGTACATGAAGATGTACATAATTGTACAAGTTGTACCTTGGAAAAATCTGAGGGTTTTTCACTCTTGCAGGGCTATTGCCCTTTTGTAAAACGAAATGTCCGCTCCCCTGCGTGGGAAAATTAATGTAATTTTATGTGCTAGTGTGGGTTATATGATACGGATGCCACACCATGGAAATGGTTGTTAGGGAAGTCCCCTCATCGAGTGTTTTTCCCTTTCCAATTGATCTTGTTGTGTAAACGAGTTTAATCGGTTTGGTTTTCACTCAAAATCCTCCAAAGTGGTGATGGGCGTTCTACCAGTCAAGTCCATGAGGTGGCTAAGGGTTCAAAGCTATGTAACAGGACACGTCCATATGCCCCCCCGTGTCCCGTGTCACCGTATCCGACACGAAAACGTAAAGGACACGTGTCGGACACGTGTTTTCTACGTGTCCTGGGACAGGACATTGCAATCTTCGTGTCGGACACTGCCAAAAAACGTGTCCCGATTTCTGCAATTTGTGTCCCGAAAACAGGACACTGTTTTCACGTCTTTTTCAGCCGACTTGTCTATAAAATGATTTTTTCACTTGACTTTTATCATTTCTTTTGTCTTGTTTGGGGTTTAGAGTGGTTTGTGCAAGAGGAGAAAGAAGGTTTCCATTGTCCAAGCCATTGAATGCCATTGCAAGTAGATTCAAGGTGGATTTCAATTGGACGCTTGGAGGGTATAGGTGATACGGTCCATGGTTCCTTGCTGTGACTTCTTCCCACCGCCCAGGAGTTTAAGGACTACTTCCTCTCCAACAGTAAGTCTCGTTTGT
>LPNX010802604.1:94588-131177 GCA_001517045.1 Pseudotsuga menziesii | reverse complement strand
TATGCTGTACACCTCCATTTTTTATGAGATTTTAGAAACAGATATGGTTTTTTTTGCAGATTCTAAATATGTAAATTTTAACAAGAATACATAATTTTTTTTTTTTTTTTCTTATTTATATCTTCTGTCATCACTCCTCAACTCAAAAAACACACTGGTAGTGTTTCGTCCATATCTCTTTCGTTTCTCAACCATTTAAAAAAAAAATTGTATGGTGCACTAAAGAACACCAACCTCTACATCCTATAAAAAACCCATTTCCAAATAATTGCATTAAGACATTCAAATGATGCACCCACAATTGACGTACCGTTTTCAAGGTTTGATCTCTTAGATAATTAAAAAAAAATATATATTATTTTTATTATTGGAAAAATAGTCATGCACTAGTCCTATATGTTTTCTATACGTATACCGGTTTTCGTAAGTTTATTCCATCATTTAGACACTCAGACGCTGCACCCACAAAAACATATACCTTATAATTTGTCCAAAAAATAAAAAGTTCCCGTTAAAATTTATCTAACTTTAGATAGTTAACATCATTTTCAATAGAAAAAAAATATATATTTGGAAAGGTCATTCAATTTCCTACATTTCTTGTTTTTTACTGATCGCAAGATTCATTGTGTAAGTGTCTCAAAATATCCATGCAAGTTGATGGATGCATGTTTTTTATTGCATCTAATGTGCCAAAATAGACCCTCAACTTCTTGCACTGACCCTTTACCCTCTTTCTGAGGCTTAAAGATCCTCCAGCATAGATATTGTGATCAAATATTTATGCTCAAATCTCGGTGGGTTAGGGAGATGCCCAAGCTTAAGTATAGGAAGGTTCGGGTCATCAATTTGAACTGGTTCATCATTTTGGTCAAACTAAAGTGGAGATGGAAACTTATTTTCAAAATCGAAATTTTGTCTTGATTTTTCACATGTAAATTGAAAATTGTCTTGACTTTTCACATGTAAATTGAAAATTATAAATGCTTCAATTTTACGTAAATGTTTTATAATTTGTTTTTCAGTAGTTTTTAAGATGATACATCATTTTTTAGTTTTAATTGCAGAATTGAACCACTTGATTATGTGAAGTTGAAATTTTTTTTGTTTATCACACACTAGAGGCAATAAAACCATGTTCTATTGAGCTTGAAAGACAAAGTTAAAACACCTAGAGGAGTTTCAAGTTTATTTGACTTAATTATTGTTCGTTGTCTTAAATAAGGGATGAAGTATTGAGTTTAAATCTATATACATTAGAGAAAAATATACAGAAAATCATAGTAGATTTTTAAACAAATCTTTAAATCTAAACCAAAAAGAATCTACAAGAGTACCTTTGAATCTTGATAATGCTTTCCAAGACTGTGTGTCCATTGTCAACTCTCCAACTCCAAAGAGCTTCTTTAGGCTCCAGCCTTCGAAGTTCCATCTTTCAAATCATTTAGTTGAGCATTGAGCACTGAAATTTGTATTATGTAGATGCTAATTACAATAGTTAAAAAAATCAAAAAATAATAGAAAAATCATTGTTAAATGACTCTTTTTGTTTTCAGAAAAAATAAAAAAAAATTGCAAAATAGAAAAGCATAGATGATAGAAATATCACTAACTTAATATTTTTCTTTTTAGTGAAAGTATAATTGAAATTTGGAAAGTATAATTTTATCTAATAATAATAAGATAAAAGTATTGATATTACTAATTAATTTATTAGTAGTAATTTATAATGAGGTTTTAGTAATTTTGTTACCCTTAAAAAATATTAGTAATATAATAAAGTTTTGAAAATTATATTGCTCCTCATAAATAAGTTTAAATGATAAATTTACCTTTCAGAAACTGTCAAATTCCAGCACTGCTCAAGAGTTACTCTTCCCCTGGCCACTTGGATGGAATCATAGTTACTCTTCTCCTGGCTGGCCACTTGGATAGAATCATAGTTACTCTTCTCCTGGCCACTTGGATGAAATCATGGAAAAAATCAACAATCCAAATAGGCTCTGCTCCTGGCCAGTTGGATCCCTAGCCGGCCTATCGGTGTTTCCCATCAGCCATAGTATTATGCGGATGATAGGGTAATTAATACAAACAATGTAGTAAATTTTTTATTAAATATATAAATTCAAAAGTCGTTATGATGTAAAGTACACGTTACGAAGTGGTATAAATGGAAATATTTTAATATACAGGTCACTCGCCATGATAATGGAAAGATCGATTCTTCTGCATTCTCATGGTCTGACAAATTTTTCCACTAAATAGAAACCAAATATGCCGAGGTTAAGTCAGCTTTATAGAAAGGGAAGGACATCTTGTCAGAAGGGGTAATATTTCAATGAATTAGAAATGTGGCGAGCTTGAATAGAGTCGGTCCGAAAGGTATCTGATCGGATCGAAAGAGACATGTGGTCAATTTGAATGGAGTGGAGAAGTTCGTTTTCATTTCCTCGCAACTTGCGTGCCTGGGCGGTATGATTTCGAGAGCGGGGTGGAATTCCGTGGGTCCTGGGATTGCTTTATCACGAACTGTGCAAAAGAAAAAGTCTGATAGCAACAATACGTTACGTTGCAAATTGGTTATGGGGAAGCTTTCGTATCATGCGGGATTTCCTGTGATCCTTTAATTACCAACTATCGACAGATTGGAAACAATACATTGGAAGGTGGTGTTTGGAATCTTCCATATCATGGAGAATTCCTTGTGATCCTTCCATTGCCAGCTATCTATACATTGTAGATAAGTTTTGGAGTGGCGATTCGGTAGTGTCTAGTTGAATAATTTAATAATCCAACTCTCTGCATTTACTGTCAAATCCGTAAGGAAGAGGGAGTGCTGCTACAAAGAAGAGGCTCTCTATAGTTGTATTTGTTGCGTTTAATCACAGCAAATGTTTACTGAGATGGCCGCCTCCTCGCCAGTTTCTCAGATTAAGCGAAGGAGAGATGAATGTTTGAATAGTGGTTTGGTTTCTCCAGACGCTAAACGAACTAACAGCGGAACGTTGGGGTATGACAGTGATCTCATGGCCTTTATAGAGAAAATCGATAATATGGATAACAATGAAGAGACAGACGCTGTGAATGAGATCGACGGCCAGATTGCACTCAATGACGTTATCAAGTTTCTGGAAGATGAAACTGGATTGAAGGCGCAAACAGATAATGATTTCGAGACCACCTTTGAAAAGGGCAGCGCTGATCAGATGGGTTTAGATAAGCAAGACGAATTCGCGAATTCTGAAGCGATCTTAGTGGCGTCTCGCTTCACGTATTACGACGATGTTCGCGCAGACATTGATTTCTTCGTAGACGAAATTACTCCCAACGAATTTGGAATTATCATGCAGAACTATTTCAATGGCGATGCAGCGCCCGATATTATGTATTCGGACGCTGTGCATGGCTATGTTGAGAATAGAGAGGTTTCCTTTGGGTCTCTGTGGGAAGATGATATTTGGCTGCCGAATGAACATCCAGTGATTCAAAACGATTTTGCATCGCCAAAGCAAGACGAATTTGGAATTACTGGAGCTGAGTTTTATGATGTTTGGAACTAGAATATCGAACCTGTGACCGCCATTGTAAATTGCAATGTATATATTGAGAAAAAAAAATTTGCCACGAACTGTAAGTTTAAAAGGGCGAGAATGTAGTTTTATTACGTAGTTATTTTCTTTGAACTGGCATGGTTTTGAAGCCATCTGTAACCCGTCCCTCAAAATTGTATGTTAAAATTTGCGTAATTCGGTTAATAGTCGAATTTGTATACGAAGGCCATCGGAGAAGCTTTCATTGTTAGTCAAACTTATAGTTTGATTCGCAGTTTTGCGAAAATCTTAAAAAATATATATCGATATTAGATAATAATAATATATTTATAATAAATCATATTAATATTATATAAATGAAATTAGACAATAAGTTAATAATACCACTAATAGATATATATAATTATACATTGATATTATTGGAATCAAGTCCAATAAAATATTCTTTGGTAAACTGATATTATTCAAATCAAACAAAAAGGAAATACCAATGGAAGTACCAATTTTCATCATCCGTGACACGCCGAATTTGCATTGTCTGTGGTCATCGAGATGACATTAGCATCAGGTCGGTTGTTCAATTTTTTAGGACACCAAATGGGCCGAACAATTTGCAAAGGGATCACATCGACTACATTTTTCTGAAAATGAAATACAATTTATATAATGTTTAATGGAAATTGCGGTTTTACATTGTTTAATCAATAATTAGTATAGTCATAAGTAAAGTAGCTTGTAAATTTGATAGGCAAAACCAATCAATATAATTTTATATCCATTATTCATGCCAGATTGTTATAAGCAAATAACAAATACTATTTAATAAACAAAAATATAGAAATTGATATGAAAAGACAAAAACAAATTTTTACCTTTATTTTTGACAACGCTTTAAGTGATTTAATAAACAAAAATATAGAAATTGATATGAAAAGACAAAAACAAATTTTTACCTTTATTTTTGACAACGCTTTAAGTGAAGGGTATTTAAATCTTAATCAAGATGCATTTAAGCATAACAAGATAGGAAAATGAATCTTTGTTGTACACTTAGCAACCAAGTCCAAAATCTATGCCTATGAGCCATATTGTTAGAGTTAATATAAGCACAAAACAAATACTATTTAATAAACAAAAAAATAAAAACTCATATAAAAAAACAAAAACAAATTGTTACCAATTATTTTAACAACCCTTTAAGTGAAGGTTACTTAAATCTTAATCAATATGCATTTAAGCATAGCAAGATACCACGACCATGAAATGAATCCTTGTTGTACACTTATTACACTTGGGTTAATCTTGTTGATCCGCTCAAGCAAGTTCAAAATATGAGATAATTATGTCGATAGGCGTATATATCTTAGAATTTTGGGGTGGACCACCATCTATGTATTTTCATCTACGGATGAGAATGAGACAACTGTACTATCCAGATTGATTATATGGGAGTCGTCCAAAATTAAACATCCAGATGATTCCATGGGCGTTGTCCAAAATTCATAATTAATAATGTCAAAAAAATAAAAAAATAACTTAATTAACATGTGATAGTTGTAAAAATTAAAATTAATCTTCAACTATTTGATTATTAGATGCAACTATGAGCTTAACTCCATCGATTATTAGATACAACTATTAGGTTAACTCCAATGATTCTAGAACTATTAGCTTAACTTCACCTCTAATCATAGCTATCAGTTATATTGGATAACTAGTAGCTTAACTCCAACTATTCTACAACTGTTAGCTTAACTTCAACTCTAATTACTTAAGTCTTAGTCCAACTACATTTGGCATCTAGGAGTCTAGCTAATGTGCATCTAGGAGTCTAGATAATGTGCATTCATGTAAGTGTCTAACTCCTAATAAAATCGTTCAAACTCCTAATAAACTCCTCCAAACTTCTAATAAATTCTTGCATCTCGTGATGGCGATAGCCGTATATATCTTAGAATTTGGGAGTTAACTACCATCTATGCTTTTTCATATACGGATGAGAATGAGACATGTTTACTGTCTAGATTGATTCTATGGGCGTCATCCAAACTTCATAATTAACAATTAAAAAAAAATATAGCTTAGTTAACATATGGTAAGTACACTTCGTGATGGTGGGAAAAATAAACTTCTACTTCAACTATTCCATTTTTATGCCAAAGGCGTTTTCACAATGAAAGAAGCTGTTTCAAAAGATTCCTTGTCTCCCTGGCCATTAACATCCTGACATGTTCCACTTGGTGATTGGCGAGTTTAATGGTTAAAATTTTCGGTTATTATATCCCGTAATCCCACACGGACGGAAGAAGGCAGCATGGAGTTGATTGGTTAAGTACACATTCTAAAAATGGTCAGGTTTTATTGTGTCGGTCTTTATTTTGTCTGTTCGTATTCTTTCCACCTAACTTCTTCCTCTGCCAAGTCCATCCTTATTTTAAACTCTCTCTATGTTCTTTTTTATCGATGTGCCTCTACACTTGGTGGAGATTAAAGAACCGAAAACTTTTTTCATAGGTAGATAAACTTTGGCAAAGGTAGAGAATTATTTTGGCTTTTATTTTTCAAATCATGTTTTATCCAACATGGCTTGCGTGTTTTCACTACACTCCATCGCCAGTTAAAGTAAGAATGGACTTGGTCGATGAATAAGTTATGCGAAAATAATACGAACACTTAAAATAAAGCTTGAAAATCGAAGTTTTCTGGTTTCCAATAAACAGGCGTCTCAATACAGAAATAGGAAATTTGACATTTCTTTATTTGAAAATAGAAAACTTTCGAGATCGAAAATGTCAGAAACAGGAAATTAGTACATGCGGACATCTTTATTTGAACACTTAGCATTTCCGAAATGCAAAATGTCGGAAATCAGAAACGCAGATCATGTGGAATTTAAAATTGGACCTTATTTAAAACATAAGACATAGGATTTTTGGAATCCCAAAAATTAGATATTGGAAGTCAAAACATGTGTAGTTTATGATTTGAACACGTACAATATTTGAAATCCTCATTGTCAAAAATCGAAATTACGCAAATCTGAAATTGGAATATTGGTGTTCCTTATTCCAAATCGTAGTATTTTCTAGAATATGACATGTCGAAAATCATAAACTTATATTTATAGTGATATATGTTAATGAATAACAATAAGCACATATACTATGTGGCGTGTTCAACGTGCACAAGAAGAACCCTGTACACTTCTATCCGATGATTCAATCTAGGATGCTAATACCTTTCCGTTGTCCCATAGATTTTCGAATTCATAAATGTCCTATCATGATATTTATTGACTAAATATTACAAAATGTTATATTGAGATCGGGATTTTCATGTTGTAGTATATATCTATAATGAATTTTTTTTATTAATATCATTTGTTTATAATTCCCTTCTCTCTTGGACAACTCTAAAGGTCACTTGAACGTGCTGAAATATTATCACGTCATCATATTAATCGCAGAAGTGACTATTACCCCCACTTGTTGTCATCCTTAAGTTATCCCATAGTGTGTAAACTTCACATTTTTCACCTTATCGATGCCTTATTATGATGGTATAAATTTGTCCTTGTCACTTGATCATTAAATTTATGAAATATCTTACTTAATGATTCAATCATCGTCAATAGCATGTGCTACAAAGACCAAATCTTTCAAATCCAACATATTTCACATCTTGGATTCTGCTCCCATTCCTAGCTTTCATGTCACTATTTAAATGACCTTTCGCGTACTCCAAGAGATATTACACCGAAGGCATTTTCACAATGAAAGAATTTGTCTCAAAAGATTCCTCGTCTCCCTAGCCATTAACATGCTGACATGTTTCGCCTGGTGATTGGCAAGTTAAATGTTTAAAATTTCTGGTTATTATATCCCGTAATCCCGCAGGGACGGAAGAAGGCAGCATGGAGTTGATCAGTTAAGTACATGTTCTGAAAATGGTCAGGATTTATTATGTTGGCCTTTATTCTGTCTGTTCATATTCTTTCCACGTAAATTCTTCCTCTGCCAAGTCCATCCTTATTTTAAACTCTCTCTGCATTATTTTTTATGGGTCTGCCTCTACATTTGGCAGAGACTAAAGAACGAGAGATTTTTTTTTTCACAGGTAGAGAAACTTTTTCATAGGTAGAGAATTCTTTTGGCTTTTATTTTTCAAATCATGTTTTATCCAGCATGGCTTGTGTGTTTTCACTACACTCCACCACTAGTTAAAGTAAGAATGGACTTGGCCGATGAATAAGTTCTGTGAAAATAATACGAACACTCAAAATAAAGCTTGAAAATTGAAGTTTTCCGGTTTTTGATAAACGGGTGTCTCAATACGAAAATAGGAACTTCGACATTTCTTTATTTGAAAATAGAAAATTTCCAAGATCGAAACTGTTGGAAATAGGAAATCGGTACATGTGCACATCTTTATTTGAACACTCAACAATTCCAAAATGCGAAATGTTGGAAATAAAAAACGCGGAGCTTACAAAATTTAAAATCGAACCTTATTTAAAACATAGGACATAGGATTTTCGGAATCCCAAAAATCAGAGATTGGAAGTCAGAACATGTAGTTTACTAGATTTGAACATGTACAATATTCAAAATCCTCATTGTCGGAAATCGAAATTGTGCAAATCCGAAATTGAAATAATGGTGTTCCTTATTCCAAATCATAGTATTTTCTAGAATTCAACATGTCAAAAATCATAAACTTATATTTATAGTGATATAAGTTAATCTATAGCAACAAGCACATATAGTATGTGGCATGTTCAACATGCACAAGAAGAACCTTGTACACCTCTATCTGACGATTCAAACTAGGATGCTAATACCTTTGTTATAATCAACCCATAGTTAGCTACCTTAGACATTAATTAATCCATTTTTGTCTTATTTTCCTAGTTTCCAATATTCCACTCTATGCAAGTTGTCTTCCACATGTCCTAGAAGTCAAACTTGCTAAAACTGAGTCATGGAGCGCTTGGGAAACCTCCGGGAAACCATATTTAGCAGTTCTACTTTATTCCAGATCCTCCCTAGCACATATCTACTTTTTCTACTAGGTTTCCTGCTTTATTGATATTTGAGGCAAAAAGGAAAGTAAGACTAGGTGTAGTTGACTTGTTTTTTTCCGTCATCATCCTCCATTCTTTTCTCCTAATAAAATCATGTATGATTTTTCTTTCCATCACTTATTAGCTTTCCCATTTGACTTTGCCAATTCATGAGCCTCTAGGTAGATTTGGTAACTGCTTTATGCACCTATGGGGGGTTTGACTAGATTTAGGAAGCCCGCTTTGGACTATTTCGAATGGCATCCTTATGCATTTGAATATCTCATGTAATTATATATTGCAGCAGCCAATGAATTCATAAGGTTGGCTATTGTACACTTATTCAATACAGATTAGTGTTATGCTCCAATTTCAGTCTCCTTTGTATGTAAATTTACAGGTTTGATTAGCAATTTTGTGAGTGCAATTGTTCTATCACTTGGGTTCAATTTCCACAACCTTTTCATTGTCCCATGGATTTTTGAATTCATAAATGTCCTATCATTATATTTATTGACTAAATCTTACAAAATGTTATTATAAGATCGGGATTTTCATGATGTAGTATATATCTATAATGAATTTTCTTGATTAATATCATTTGTATATAATTACCTTATCTCTTGGAAAAATCGAAAGGTCACTTGAACGTATTGAAATATTATCACATCATCATATTAATCGCAGAAGTGACTGTTACCCTCACTTGTTGTCAGCCTTAAGTTATCCCATAGTGTGTAAACTTCACATTTGTCACTTGATTGATTCCTTGTTATGATGGTATAAATTTATCCTTGTTGCTTAATAATTAAATATATGAAATATCTTTCTTCATCATTAAATCATCATCAATATCATGTGCTTCAAAGACCAAATATTTCAAATCCAACATATTTCACATCTTGGATTCTGCTCCCATTCCTGACTTTCATGTCACTGTTTAAGTGACCTTTCGAGTACCCCAAGAGATAAGGAATTATATACATATCACATTAATGCCAAGTTATAGATATATACTACATCATCAAAATCCTGAACTCATGATAACATTTGTAATTTTTAGTGAATAAATAGACCCTCCTATTGAGGAAAATATCATTTGGAACTTCTTTATGGTTTTTCTATGCACAAGAACTGGACTCCTGAGCGTCATTACTTCCCCTCTCATGGCTGCGGAAGAAAAAAATGGCAACATGGTGATACCAAAGGCCGAAATGTGAAGAGATGGGAAGATAAGTTCGGAGTCCTATAGCTGACGAAGGGGCTATAAAACAAAGGAAGTGCAAAAACATATGGAAATGGTTGCACGTTAGCTAGCAAAACGTATGGAAATGGGTAAGGATTGTAGCGCAGATGAATGTCCAACACATAACTTTGTACCATTACGATTTGGTGTTTACTACCTTATTTGCATTATGAAAATAATGATTATTGACTCATTTTGTTCTTTTTAAGCTACTTCAACATTGTCATTGTGTATAAAACACTTTTGTTAACATCAATGAGCAAAATTCCATTTTCATTCATCTTAAACTTTTTTTTGCACCGTGTCATATATATAATGTCGTTCTTCATAGATTTATATATAATGACATTTTAGCACTGAATTTTTTAAATGAAATAATCCAATGTGATATTATAATGTAGTCAAAATATTAATCGAAAATAGGATTTCATGGAAACAGAAATTAGAACATATGGTGTCAATAGGAAAAAAACTATATTCCTGTAATTTTGCTTCAAAAATGTTATTTTCGATTTTGAAATGTTGAATTCTCGATTCTTAATTCCAAAATTTCCCGACTCTAAAATGCTAGAATGTGGATTCCAAAATGCCCAATGTCAAAAAGGTTTTAGTTCAGATGATTGATCTTGATGTTAGATTATCTTTATAATTGTTATTTGATTTTTAAATAAATTTCATATACCCAAATCAAGCTATTCAAGTATATAACATCTTTAAACATTATGTTTATTAAGAGAAATAATATATTTAGATATATTAGATCTTTAAACTTCATATTAATTTTCCACATTCTTTTAGTTGAAATTAATATAAAAACCAAAACAACAATAATATAAATTACATGACATCATTTGTAATTCTTGTTAGATTTTTTATCATTCAAGCTAGCATTATGATCTTAGGATCTTATCTAAGAGAATAACATGCACATCAATAAAACACAAGAGACAATGAACACAAATATTTTCCTCAGGGAAACCATAAAGGAGAAAACCCCACAACTTCCTCTGAGATAGAATCAACACCAAAAGTAAAACCCCAAAACAGTAAGATGATCTCTCTTGTCCCATCAACTTCTTCTCTCACTCATGTGCCCCAGTGAGTGAGTGTGTGTATGATAAATAGAGAGGCTCACTCTTTATTTATATTCTTTCGTTCACTTAATGTCCACTCCAACATGTCGGCCTCACTTAACAATTACTTACTAGAGCCGACATCTCTAGGAGAGTCTAATAACCCTAGTGCCCCACAAGTTGTGGGGACTTTGCCCCGACTTACAATAACTCACATAGGGTCAACTTCTCTAGGATATTCTAATAACCCTAGGGCCCCACAATTGCGAGGACTTTAACCCTTGAACAATAAGAGAGTTACCCACAATGACTTGACATGACTTGTTTACATTATTGAATCTCCCGATAGGCACATCGGGGCATGACATGACTTCAATACATTACAGGAACTTCCCAGAATAAACATAGGGGTACAATACATAAGATATATAGGTGAATACATTTCGAAGTTACAAATACATCAACACTCCCTATTAACTAGGAAGGTATTCTCTCGACACAATTTGTTAGCACTGGTCTTCTTCTCTATATTAACTGGATCATCTCATCATCTTCATCTTCAATTTATCTAGATCATCACTAGATCTAGATCATCACTCGATCTAGATCATCTCAGGGACATCATCACTGGATCTGGATCATCACACGGTCTAGATCATCTCAGGGACATCATCACTGGATCTGGATCATCATGAGGACATCATCACTTGATCTGGATCATCACTGCTGGATCATCATCACTGGATCTAGATCATCACTCGATATGGATCATAATTGGGTCATCATCATAGGTGTTATCTCATGATTCTTCTCGTCATAGGAAGTTCTACAGAGCCATCCCTTTTTCATGATGGTTGTAGGCCTAGCCTCCATGTAGGTCTTCTTTAGCGCTTATATCTCACCCTAAGTCAGAATGGCCATCACTCACATCTGACCATGAGAGGAACACATCGAACACCATGTCAGAAAGGCACAACACTTACATTCACCAGCATTATAGGACACAACTACTATCATATGTGAAAAGGCATGGCACTTACATACACCAGCATGGTAAGACACACCTACTACCATCTGTGGAAAGGAATAGCACTTATAATCACCAGCATGGTAGGACACACCTACTACCATATGTGAAAAGGCATGGTACTCACATCCACCAACATGATAGGACACAACTACTATCATCTGTGGAAAGGCACAACACTTACAATCACCAGCATGGTAGAACACACCTACTACCATATGTGAAAAGGATTAGCACTCACATCCACCAGCATTATAGGACTACTATCATCTATGGAAAGGCTCGGCACTCACATCCACCAACATGATAGAACACAACTACTACCATCTATGGAAAGGCATTGCACTTGCATCTGATCATGTATGAACCAATCCTACAGTCACATCAGAATGGCCCTCACACCTAGGCTGAGGATTCCTGGTAAATGACCAGGTACCTCCATTCAGAGAATGGAAATAGCCCTTACATCTGATCATGTAGGAACCAATCCTACAGTCACATCAGAATGGCTCAGCACTCATATCTGACATGGAAGGAACCAATCCTCTCACCATGATAGAATGGCTTCGCCATTACATCTTACCATGTCAGAATGGATCACGGACTCATCACTTCCCCTTGGAGGGAACCTCGATTTAGAGAACACCAAGCTTCTCCCTAAAGTACTCAAACTTCACTTTGGCCATTTCTAGCATAGAATCACATCAGGGCTGATTACGTTCAAGGATAACCTGCAAGCTTCGCTAGGATCGATTACATCCAAGGATAACCTACAGGTCTATTTACATTTGAGCAACCTACAAGCTTCACCAAGATTTATGCTCAGACAAGCTATCTCGCCAACTATGCTAGAACTCCCTCTTTCAAAAGATATCGATCTGGATCACATACTGGAGCTTCACTTCTCATCTCTGCATCATACAAAAATGCAAGACATATCAAGCAAATCAAATAGTAGTTTTCAAAAGAAACATACTACCTCCCAAATAGCAAGTGGAAACATATTTTGCCTCAGCTATACTTAGCACCATGTAGGACTCCATCCTGCCAAACCAAGAGATCACACTTGATCCCATACTGAAGTAGCACCTTGAAGTGCTCTTTTTATCAATGGAACTACCTGCCCAATCTGAATCACCATAACCTTCTAGGTTAATCTTTTGATTCACCTCATACTTGAGCCCATAATCAACTGTACCCTTTAGGTACCTCAGAATATGCTTTGTAGGAATCAAGTGAACATGTCTCAGATCTGTCAGGAACTGGCTCAAGGTGATCACAGCAAAGCAAATATATGGTCTCATGTTTGTCAAGTACATTAAGGAATAAATCATTTGAAAATACGTCGTGGCATCAACTGACTCTAATGAAGCAACTCTCAATATCTTCAGGTTCGATGCCATAGGTGTGGTCATGGCCTTGTAGTCCATCAACCTGAACCTCTTCAGGATCTCTATTGCATACTTCCTTGTCCACACCTCCATGCTTATAACGTAGTGCATCATCCCCATGTCCTTTATCTCAAACTTGACAGCAAGTCTTCTTCTTGTAACTTTAATGAGTTTCTCTTTTCTGTCAGGAACAAGTATATAATAGGAGCATCACTAGCCTTTCGCATTCAACCTTGAAGCAAAGGTTGGAATTCTCTTTACTCTCAGTGAAGCCTAGAGTAATCAGTAATCTATCCATCCTATCATACCATGTCGAACCTCAGGATATTCTGCAGTCACTCCCTTTGAAGCAAAGCATCATTCTTCCTCTGTCTTTTGTACTCTATGCACTGAAACATTCTGTACCGGAGTGACAAGTTGCTTCCTCTGGTACTAATATTCTATGTATCCTTCTAGGATCACTAGATACCAAGATCCTCTATTTTGAACTTTTTCAAAAGTTCTTCTCGCATCCATCTGTGAGCTTGTCATCGTATATAGGCTTTCATCTTCAACCTTTTAGCAAAGGTTAACATCTTCATCAATCTCATCATGTATGTGTTATCGCATGGGTGTCTTCTGAACTCGTACAAGGCCTTCTTTCATTTGAACACATGATTTTTCTTGTCATGTGTCTCAAATCCCACTTGCTGCAAATGTATCTTTGTAGTCTATGCCTTCTTTTTGTGTGGAGCATTGTGTTATGAATCTTTCCTTGTATCCCATGATGTTTCCATCTACTGCTAGATGGAACTACGAACTCCCCTTCACGTATTGATACTGCATCCTAGACATCATTCTTCTTGAACTGGTATTCCCTTTATTCTTGGTTACTTCTTCATAGCTGAAAGGTTCTGCATCAATGATGTCGTTGCATTCATCATATTATTTTTCATGTTGAACTGTCGTCACTTGTTCTTCGAAACAAGTCTCATCCTTCTTTGCTTGTAGGCGATTATGTATGCGATCTTTCCTACAAGTCAAAAACATTTCATAAGGAATATTCATACTGGCAAATTCTTATGCATAAATATATGATCATGCAACTACTTTAGCCAATACAACATTCATCCATATCTCATGAAAACTTTCTATATGCCTTCCATCTCTACCAGGACAACATTGAGATTGTGCACTAATCCAATATGTCAACAAAGAGGTTTCATTCTAGATAAGCAACAATGGAGAGTTGTATAGCACCGTGAGCTACTTACCCATCACATACATATTAGTAGTATACTATCATTAATGCAAACATTCTATTATGTATAATACATTAACTGAATATAAACAAATGCATAACAAAACAATATCATAAATGACAATTTAATACTTATCTTTATTTGTTTCATGGGTAGACTCCTTCTTGAGCGTTCATCTTTATCATCTTCTTCATTCATAATAGCATCGTTTCTTATCCAAATGCTAAGATGGATAAGAGGTTCCTAAAGAGTTGAGTTCTTCATATTCCTCATCGCTTGAGGGATCTTCTTTGGATGGTGAGAGCTTGATCTTCACTTGCTCCCATCTTCTTTTCTCTTATTATGAGTCGAGCTTCTTCTTATGTGTGCTCTTCCTAGAGTCTGTTGAAGGTAATCACTTCCTTCTGGTACACATTCCTCCAATGAATGAATCCCATCATTCTTGGAGGCCAATCAAGGTGGCTATCACCACTTCTGCATTCTCCACTTCTTCTTCTACTGCTACAAGTTGTTCTTTGATTTGAGAGATCTTCGTAAAGTATGACTGTATGGTCTCTACATTCTGTATCTTCACATTCTTCAACTATTTTCTCAAAGTCATATTCCGATTTATGTTCTTCTATTCAAATAGCTTGGTCAAGGAATAAAACATATCTTTCGGTGTCTTTAGGGAAGACACTTGTGGTACAAGTTGATCCATGACTAAATCAGCAATGATCTTCTTGGCCTTGACCAAGTTCTTCTTGTGTAAGGCTTTTAGCCTCATCTCCCTCTGGAACTGGAACCTCTCTACTTATGTAGGTGTCCAATTCATTTTCTTCAGAGAGATCATATACTTCCGTGTTTGGAATTTTTCAAATTCACCAAGCTTATCATCAAGATGATGTGATAGATAACTTTGAAATGAGAACTTCAAATGAAAACAACAAAGGATTAGATCTTATCGATTTGAGGTGTCCATATTGGTTCCGGAGCTGGTTGATCTAAGGTTTGTCAGAGAAACCCTAATTTTCAAAACTTGGAATCTTTAAGATCTGTTTGGATATAAATATAGATCTCCTCAAGGTGAGATTTCCAATGTACTCCTTTTCTGAAAATAGTGGAGGGAAGCTCCTAGCACAGGAAGCCCTAGTTTTCTAATTTCTTCTACAGACATGCCTGATATTGTTTCTGCGGTATCTCCGCAATTACTACTCCTATGTGTCTAAACATTTGCACTATGGTATCCTCACCTATCCCTATTTCAATACCATAGGTTTAATCAGAATTGGTTTCACCAATTGGGACTTATGATCATTTTCCCAAAGTGATGTGTTTCAGGACTGTTCAGTACAGAGAAGTTGTATGGACTTCCATGTGTCACTGTTTCACCTTCTGGGTTAGAATATTGGACCATAGAAGGTACAGTCCATTCCCTTTCTATAAAATCTTCAGAAATTTCATTTGGACCTTTGTAGCCCGAGATATAGCAATTCTCCCCAGGTGTCCTGTTTAGAGATGAATCCTAGAAGAGGCTGGAACCCTAAATTGGAGGGATCATATCTCCTAGAATATAGTGAATTTGATTCTAAATTTTGGATATAGTGTAAATCAGGAGTTTATCTTCGGTCTGTGAAATTTTCAGCTCCTAATCCTTTTCCAATCCTGAGATATAGCAGTATTTTAGGGTTTTTTTTGGCTCGGGGTCAAACTAGGGTTTGACTTTCTCATATTTTCACCGAACCAAAAATCTCAAGATAGGTCTCTAAAATTCAATTTTGATGAAAAGAGAAATCCTATGCTGGGCTCACTAAAAAATTCCTCTTCTGTAAAAAGCCCTAATTTCCCACACCAAAAAACTAAAAATGCTAGGAATCGAATTCCGCTTCGACAAAAAGATGCACCCTTCAATGGAGATATAGCCTAGCATTATTTTACTGATGGATTGTGGAGAGAGACCCAAAAAGTAGGAATCCCTAGCTTCTGCAGCTGCACAATGTCTTTTTCTCAGGTTATCTCTGATACCATGTTATATTTTTTATCATTCAAGCTAGCATTATGATCTTAGGATCTTATCTAAGAGAATAACATGCATAGCAATAAAACACAAGAGACAATGAACACAAAGATTTTCCTCATGGAAACCATAAAGGATAAAACCCTGCAACTTCCTCTGAGATAGAATCAGCACCAAAAGTAAAACCCCAAAACAGTAAGATGATCTCTCGACAGCAGTAGTCTCTCTCTTGTCCCAACAACTTATTCTCTCACTCATGTGCCCCAGTGAGTGAGTGTGTGTATAATAAATAGAGAGGCTCACTCTCTATTTATATTATTTCGTTCATTTAATTTCCACTCCAAGATGTTGGCCTCACTTAACAATTACTTACTAGAGCCGACATCTCTAAGAGAGTCTAATAACCCTAGTACCCCACAACTTGTGGGGACTTTTCCTCGACTTATAATAACTCACCTAGGGTCGACTTCTCTAGGATAGTCTAATAAACCTAGGTCCCCACAACTGCAGGGACTTTAACCCTTGAACAATAGGAGGGTTACCCACAATGACTTGACATGACTTGTTTACATTATTGATTCTCTCGATAGGCACATCGGGGCATGACACGACTTCAATACATGATAGACACTTCCTAGAATAAACACCGGGGTACAATACATAAGATATATAGGTGAATACATTCTAAAGTTACAAATACATCAACAAGTCTCTGTGAATATCAAATAGAGACACTGCCACTACCTCCATTACCCAAGGAGTCAAATCCCAAATGTAATTTTTTCTACATGACCACCACATTTCTGTCCTTTATGACCATATCTAATTCCAAATGAAACCAACTTTACAGGTCAAAACTCCAGCAATTTTACAGGAGACAAAAGTTACTTTTCGTTTTTGGCATTTGAGAAAGGACAATTCCGATTCTGGAAATTCTATGTCCTATGTTTTCCAACAAGATACACCATATGTTCCAATTTCCGATTCCCCAATTCCAATTTGCGACATTTCCTATCTCCAAATTTTTCTCTTTTCAAATAAACAAATGCCGAAGTTCTTATTTCTGATTTTCCACCGCAAAATCGATTAAACTTCAATTTTTTTAGTCGTTTGGTCTTTAAAGTTTTCTTTTGCCTGTACATATTTTTTTCTCTTTCCTATGTGTTCAAATACGAACGTCGATGTTCCTATTTCCAAATTCTGACATTTCAGAATGCGCAAATCTATGTCCCATGTTTTCTCCAAATTAGAATTTTCGAATAAGGAACACCATATTTTCCGATTTTGTGACATTTCGAAACGCAGAAATCCTATGTCCTCTATCTTCCAATAACCATTTCTAGAATTTGAAAATATTACGTGCGAAAATAACAAACATGTTGTTACGGAGAGAAATTCCTATGGCTTGGGGTACCACAACAGACAGCTTGACTCTAGAAATCAATCCTTTCCAATATGCAATAGAAAATAAATGTCTAACACTAAAGGATTAGACCTCATACCTTACTCCGGACAATTGAAGTAGATCCCCATTGAGCTTTCCAACTTCAGCTTGAATTGATAGATTACTTCCTCAATAACAAGTAAACAATACAAGCATTCTATATATCATGGTGTTAGATCTATTCTATCATATATAATCAATAATGTATAAGCATTTGACATAAGCCAATGGATAAAATATGCATTCAATCACACATTAGTGGATAGAAAAAGATATTTCTATTAATATAAATCAGATATTGAAAGATACAACCTCTGACGGCATGTCTGCGAATCGAAGAAACTGAATCCCCCACTTGGGCCTCCACCACTTCAATCCTCCATCTCTAAATAGCAAGCTCACAAGCAAAAGGCAAGCTTGGGAAGAACACACTAGTGCTCCAAGGGACAAAGGGATGCAGACTCAAGCATAAGTTCCACCAACAATGGAATATAGTTTCTTTGCTCTCAATTCTCTCTTATGCCTTCAATGTACCAAGGGGTTCCTTATATAGCTTTTTAAAGGGGTAATGAAAGGTCGAATCCAAGCGATATCAAGGCATAGGGAAGGCCAGGAGTCAAGTGAGTCAGATCCATGTCAAGGAAAACTCCAAAAGGATTTGGATTTTGTACACATCCCGATGTACACAGTTTTAGTGGTCAAACCCGCGTATATACACGCTTATAGGTTTACAAGTTGCGTGTATCATTTTTCACATGTTTTTAGGGATGGTCAAGGAAACATCAAAGGATAACAAATGGTCCATGGTGTCCAAGGAGTCTGCAGCGGGACAGGGGAAGGCCATACAAAGTGTGATTCACCTGGAGTGGTGAAATAAGCTATAACAGATGCCCCTAAATGTGTGAGGTCAGAGGGGTCATACGATGGCCGAAATACATTATAAGTCCATCCCAAAAATGGAGTGATGAAGGATCCCACATGGAATACCAGACACCCAATCAGCATGGTACAATAATACAACTTTGTACATAACTGCAAATACATATAGCAGTCCCGGATACGTAAGAGTACAATGTCCATGAATAGGCATGATACAAGATATCACATAAGTGGTCATCGCCACGTACAATATACATAGATCAGAATATCCATAATGAATATATACAAAGGATCATAATTTCCATAATGGTTGAAGATATATAATAGATCAATATCTCCATAGTGGCTAGACATATCTGACATATACTGGAATCAAGTCACGAAAGCTTAAATCTCATGAACACTGGCACGATCAAGGAGGTAGCATATAAGATATTCCACCAATCTAGAAAGTCTTCTACACAAACCACTACGAGTACATGTCCTACTATGCAAATAGAGTTGTCGAGGTCGAACATAGTAGTCCATCGTCTGATTACCGATCATTAATGTATACCGTTAACAGACGCGAGATCACCCACCAATAATGAAAATGGGAATCAAGGTACTAGAGTGCAAACTAACAAGTGTGAATAAATGAGTTGAGGTCGAACACTTGATAGGATCCATCGATCAGGGGACATTGATGTATTCCCAAAGAGTGTCGATGGTGAGAGAACCTTCCATTGATGACTGCAAGTCTCAAGGCACTCAAAATGACTCTAGATTCCAATCCCAGAAGAAATGATCTGAAGTCAATGGGATGAAATCCCCTGGAAGGAGGGCATTAAGGAATCCTCCATCATCCAACACGAGGTACTCAACAAAGCTGTATAATGTGGAAGGACTCGATCATAAGGTGCACGAACCAGTAACTGTACCAGGAATGGCCGACATGCAAAGTCAAGATAACTGAGGAATGGCCGACTCAGGCTTCAACTTCCTTCAAACAAGAGAATAACGACATATGGTGATTGAAATAAAGGTAGCATAGACTTGATATACAAACTGGGACATCTCTGCGACACAGGAGGCATCGACAGAGGCTTCATGGGGATTGGAAGCTTAACCAGTCGGTGGAGATAAAATCAGATAAACAAGTACAACTCCTAAAGTCAAAACATAAACCCAACCAATGGATATGATATACAGTGCTCTATTCGAAGGTGACACGACTTGACAGCTACCACAGATAACATCTTTCCTTGTCCATCTTTTTGTTTTTTTTATTTTTTTGGACTTTTTCATTTATTTAAAAAGCTTGAAAAAGAATAAAATGGATTTATAGTTACATACTAGGAGGAGACGAGTGTCATAAGGGAAAACAAACTAGTTCCAAGTAGTGGAACATACCTATGCTCAATGCAAGGATACATGTGTACGATATCGACACTTGGGGGAAAATCCCCTCCCGAAAAAAAAGGGAAACAAGCTTCGAAGGATATAAAAAATGGCTCTGCATGGCTAGACATGAGAAAAGATTGGGCTATATGGCTGAAAAAAAATGTCAAGGAAGCCAGCATAAAGATCAATAAGGTAGGAAAAGCTCATGATAATGCAATTACAACTTGACATAAGGGAGTCCTAGGGAAATGGCCAGCATAAATTTCAAGAGGAGTATGAAACTCTTGCTCAAGGACATGGCAGGACTAAAAGGGACTCCTGGACCTAAGAGAGGACTCACATCATGGGTACCAAATCCAAAAGGGAGCTAACTAGGGCACCCATGTATAGGAAAGCTCTACCATTCACATAATATCACTTCTAACAGCAGCATGAAGGTTCTGTGATACCATGGAATGGGTTCATACCTAAGGTTAAGATGGAATGGTCATGAGGAAATGCATAAGTGCAAGCAGATGTGAAATCCTAACCTATATTCCAGTTCAGACATAATACCTGTGATAGGCACGAAAGGGTCAAAACCTCAAAGAGAGTGTACAAAAATTGGACCCTACATGACAACCATATTAGTCCAAAACAACCCAAAATAGTCAATAAAGAATCCAAACTATAGGATATAGGGAGGAATGATCATGACAACTGCACCCAAAGGAAACATTGTTGTGAACAATAGGACATAAAAAGGAAAGTAAGGTGTAGACCCAATGTTCACGCATCCACTACCACCCTTGTGAGGGTGACCACTGATGTAAAGACCGAGAAAAGGGAATAAAGATCCTCCACAAATGGAGTAGAGGATGGAATATGACCATTCCAAAATCTATGAACACGGTAAGGGGCTATGATGCCCCCAAGTCTGACACCAAGGTCCATACTAGGACCAAGGATGGGTGATAGGATACGAGGCATGCTGAAAATAAAAGGACCCAAAATCAAGCGAGCATAAATATACTCAAGTAACCACGATCCCAAAGGCCAACTAGCGCACAAAGAGCACACTCCTAAGAAAATATACGGCCAAAATACAAGAAAACCAAGGGGAGGATATGTGAGCTCCCGAATGCAGTAGGTATGTCTCTCCTAGGAGAGTCTCGAAACTCCCATAAACTACAAGTGGAGGTACGTAACCAATTATAGCTGCCCTCAGCTTCAATGCATAAAGTGACTATGCTGTTCGACCTCTACCTGGCAAGGACACCCACATAATAACCTCTGCAAGTACCCCCTGTGATACCTAGGTAAGGAAACTAAGGCCACCTCAATATAACCAATGCTCAAGCAGACAGTCGGAGGTGGGATCCACCGTATGGGCAGGGTGGCAAAGCCTGAAACTCTCGAAAGAACCCCCCGATACGAATACAATCTTGGAAATATCTCCGATGCTACTCAGTTATGACTAGGGGTCATCCCAATCAATAACCGTTCACACTAGCTCGTGCTTAACTCCCTTGTAAGAAGAGGATACTGAGACACACTAATTATACCAAGGAATTTCACACTCACACCTGGACAGACACATACATGTTGTTGTTTAGTGGTCTTGGGGAATTTACTCATAATGGACTATTCCAAGAACCTAAAACCTAATCTTGTTGGTGCACCCTATAAAAGAAAAGAGTGTAATTAATTTTAAATTATGTGTTGATTTTAGTTGGCTGTAATTACTCAAAGGGAAATGATCATGCAACTAATGAAGTTATGACTCAGCAGTGAAGTAAATATGCACACCATAACAAACAATGCTAAGTGCAATCTTTGTCAAATGAAAAATAGGTTATGCCACTACATGAGATGCATAAATATATATTCCTTTCCGAATGCCAATGCAATCCTTCCTATATGAAAGCCTAACCACAACTCTCATCCAAGCAATCCAATGCAAGTACCTCCTCAAATCCATATCTAAGATGCAACTAAGAGTGCAACTAATTTATATTTTTCAATATAAAAGAATGAAAAATGCAATAGAAGTCATCTAAAACTCTCAGTATCTGCAGAAAGTATAAAAGACAATCCCAACAAGACACTGAGGAAAAAAAAGAGTAATGCACTAATGGCAAAATAAAAAGGATAAATGACTAAAACTACTTTCAAAGAAAAATCAATGAAAAATAGGTCTCTGGTCACAAAAGAAGCATCCAACAGACAACATTAGACCCAAGGAAGACCCAACCACACTCACAACCCACCCAACAACTTCCCACAACACCAAACTCACCAAAAGGGAGGATGTATGCAACTGTTTACAGAACAACTGTGCATATATGTGACTTTTGGCCAAAAACCTGCATGTATACGTGGATTTTGGCCAAAAACCTGCGTCTATATGCAACTTTTGGCCAAAAATCCACGTATGTACATGACTTTTGGCCAAAAACCTACGTATACAGAGAAGGCAGTGGTAAAAAATAGGCCAAGGGTCAAACCAATAAAGGGGAGTGTAAATGGATGAACATACTATAAAATGCAACATAGAAACAATGAGAAACAAAGAGCAAGTCAAGAATATCAAGCCCATTGTGCCCACAAACCCCCAAATAAAAACAAGGAACATCCCCAGTGGAGTTGCCAATTCTGTTACGGAGAGAAATTTCTATGGCTTGGGGTACCACAACAGATAGCTTGACTCCAGAAATCAATCCTTTCCAATATGCAATAGAAAATAAATGTCTAACACTAAAGGATCAAACCTCGTGCCTTATTCTGGATGGTTGAAGTAGATTCCCATTGAGCTTTCCAACTTCAGCTTGAATTGATAGATTACTTCCTCAACAACAAGTAAACAATACAAGCATTCTATATATCATGGTGTTAGATCTATTCTAGCATTTATAATCAATAATGTATAAGCATTTCACATAATCCAATGGATAAAATATGCATTCAAACACACATTATTGGACAGGACAAGATATTTCTATTAATATAAATCAGATATTACAAGATACAACCTATGACGACATGTCTGCGAACCAGAGAAACTGAATTCCCCCACTTGGGCCTCCACCAATTCAATCCTCCATCTCTAGATAGCAAGCTCACAAGCAAAAGGAAAGCTTGGGAAGAACACAAAAGTGCTCCAAGGGACAAAGGGATGCAGATTCAAGCATAAGTTCCACCAACAATGGACTATAATTTCTTTGCTCTCAATTCTCTCTTATGCCTTCAATGTACCAAGGGGTTACTTATATAGCTTTTCAAAGGGGTAATGAAAGGTCGAATTCAAGTGATCTCAAGGCATAGGGAAGGTCAGGAGTCAAGTGAGTCGGATCCATGTCAAGGAAAACTCTAAAAGGATTCAGATTTTGTACACATCCTGATGTACATGGTTTTAGTGGTCAAACCCGCGTATATACGCGCTTATAGGTTTAAAAGTCGCGTGTATTATTTTTCACGTGTTTTTAGGGATGGCCAAGGAAACATCAAAGGATAAAAAATGGTCCATGGGGTCTAAGGAGTCTACAGCGGGACAGGGGAAGGCCATGCAAAGTGTGATTCACCTGGAGTGGCGAAATAAGCTATAACAGATGCCCCCTAATGTGTGAGGTCAGAGGGGTCATACGATGGATGAAATACATTATAAGTCCAACCCAGAAGTGGAGTGACGAAGGATCCCAAATGGAAGACTAGCCACCCAATCAACATAGTACAATAATACAACTTTGCACATAACTACAAATACATATAGCAGTCTTGGATACATAAGAGTACAATGGCCATGAATAGGCATGATACAAGATATCACATAAGTGGTCATTGCCACGTACAATATACATAGATCAGAATCTCCATAATGAAGATATACATAGGATCATAATCTCCATAATGGCTGAAGATATATAACAGATCAATATCTCCATAGTGGTTAGACATATCTGAAATATACTAGAATCAAGTCACGAGAGTTGAAATCTCATGAACACTGGCATGATCAAGGAGGTAGCATATAAGAGATGCCACCAATCTGGAAAGTATTCTACACAAACCGATACGAGTACATGTCCTACTATTTGAATAGAGGTGTCAAGGTCAAACATAGTAGTCCATCGTCTGATTCCCGGTCATTAATGTATACCATTAACAGACGTGAGATCACCCACCAATAATGAAAATGGGAATCAAGGTAATAGAGTGCAAACTAACAAGTTTGAATAAATGTGTTGATTTCGAACACTTGAGAGGATCCATCGATCAGGGGACATTGATGTATTCCTAAAGAGTGTCGATGGCGAGAGAACCTGCCACTGATGATTGCAAGTCTCAAGGCACTCAAAATGACTCTAGATTCCAATCCCAGAAGAAATGATCTGAAGTCGATGGGATGAAATCGGCTAGAAGGAGGGCATTAAGGCATCCCCCATCATCCAATACGAGGTACTCAGCAAAGCTGTATAATGTGGAAGGATTCGATCATAAGGTACATGAACCAGTAACTGTACCAGTAATGGTTGACATGCAAAGTCAAGATAACTGAGGAATGACCGACTCAAGCTTCAACTTCCTTCAAACAAGAGCATAACGGCGTATGGTGACTGAAATAAAGGTAGCATAGACTCAATATACAAACTGGGACATCTCTGCGACATAGGAGGCATCGACAGAGGCTCCATGGGGACTGGAAGCTTAACTCGTAGGTGGAGATAAATTCAGATAAATGAGTACATCTCCTAAAGTCAAACTATAAAACCAACCAATGGATGTGATATACAGTGCTCTATTTGAAGGCGACACGACTTGACAGCTGCCCAAGATAACATCTTTCCTTATTCGGCTTTTTTTTTTCGGACTTTTTTCGGACTTTTTCATTTATTTAAAAAGCTTGAAAAAGAATAAAATGGCTTTATAGTTACAGAATAGGAGGAGACTAGTGTCATAAGGGCAAACAAACTAGTTCCAAGTAGTGGAACATACCTATGCTCAATGCAAGGATACATGTGTAGGATATCGACACTCGGGGGGAAATCCCCTCTTGGTAAAAAGGGAAACAAGCTGCGAAGGATATAAAAAATGGCTCTGCATGGCTAGACATGAGACAAGATTGGGCTATATGGCTAAAACGCAATGTCAGGGAAACCAACATAAAGCTCAATAAGGCAAGAAAATCTCATGATAATGCAATTACAACTTGACATAAGGGAGTCCCAGGGAAATGGCCAGCATAAAGTTCAAGAGGAGTATAAATCTCTTGCTCAAGGACATGGCGGGACTAAAAGGGACTCCCAGACCTAAGAGAGGACTCATAGCATGGGTACCAAATGCAAAAGGGAGCTAACTAGGGTACCCATGTATAAGAAAGATCTACCATTCACATAATATCACTTCTAACAGCAGCATGAAGGTTTCGTGATACCATGGAATGGGTTCGTATCTAAGTTTAAGATGGAATGGTCATAAGGCAATGCATAAGTGCAAGCAGATGTGAAATCCTAACCTATATGCCAGTTCAGACATAATACCTGTGATAGGCACGAATGGGTCAAAACCTCGAAGAGAGTGTACAAAAATTGGACCCTACATGACAACCATATTAGTCCAAAACAACCCAAAATAGTCAATAAAGAATTCAAACTATAGGGTATAGGGATGAATGATCATGACAACTACACCCAAAGGAAACAATGCTGTGAACAATAGGACATAAAAAGGAAAGTAAGGTGCATACCCGACGTTCATGCATCCACTACCATCCCCTTGAGGGTGACCACTAATGTAAAGACCGAGCGAAGGGAATAAAAATCCTCCACAAATGGATTAGAGGATGGAATATGACCATTCCCAAATCTATGAACACGGTAAGGGGCTATGATGCCCCCAAGTCTGACACCAAGGTCCATAGTAGGACCAAGGATGGGTGATAGGATACGAGGCATGCCGAAAATAAAAGGACCCGAAATCAAGAGAGCATAAATATACTCAAGTAACCATGATCCCAAAGGCCAACTAGTGCACAAAGAGCACACTCCTAAGAAAATATACAGCCAAAATACAAGCAAACCAAGGAGACGATATCTGAGCTCCCGAATGGAGCAGGTATGTCTCGCCTAGGAGAGGCTCGAAACTCCCGTACACTACAAGCGGAGGTACGTAACCAATTATAGTGGCCCTCAAATTCAACGCATAAAGAGACTGTGCTGCCCGACCTCTACCTGGCCAGGACACCCATAGAATAACCTCTGCAAGTACCCCCTATGATACCTACGTAAGGAAACTAAGGTCACATCATCGATCAAGTGAACAACAAACAACAAATCTTTTCGCATCACAGATCACATTAATTTCAAGTTACAAATATATACTACATTATGGAAATCGAGAAGTCATAATAACATTTCGGAACATTTAGTCGATAAATAGAGCCACCTACTAAGGAAAATATTATCTAGACCTCATTTATGGTTTTTTCTTTGCACAAAAATTGCAGCGGTAAGCCTCATTATTTCCCCTGTCATTGATGTCAAAGAAAAAAATCACAACATGGTGATACCAAATGCTGGAATGGGAAGAGATGGGAAGATAAGTTGCCAGTTCTACTTCCAACGAAGGGCCTATAGTGTCTAGAGAAATATGGTATTGGTGAATATTAGGCATTGGCTTCTATTTCTCTATTCACTGCCACTTACATAAGGGGTATCATTATTTGTTTACCCTTCTTCTCAATTGTTTTCCATCATTATGAGTAATGAAATTGCAACAAATTTATTCTTCAGGCTTCCAAATATGCTAATATGCTATATCTTTTTAAACATGATATCAAATGCTTTGCTCTTTCTCACAGATGGAGATTTCTCTACACCGAAATTCCCCAACTCACCATCTTTCCCTATCAACTCTTTTCAGTATCAAGCCTTTTAGACTGCTAAAGCATTATTAAGGCTTGGAAGCTTTTCACCTTTACAACGATTGCAAATTTAGCTACCAAAACCTATGGACATCTTTCCACATTTTAGCTTGTCCAACATTATCATTGTGTATAAAGAACTTTTGTCTAACATCAATGAGCAAAATTGCATTTTCATTTATCTTAAACCTTTATTTTGCATTAACATATTTCATTACTCTAGTTGTTGTTATTTCCGATTTCGATTTCCGATATTTAGGATTCTAAAACATATTCACATTTAACATTTCGTTCTTTTCAACTTTCACTAATATTGTTCTTTGTAAATTTATTTTTGTCCACTTTCCAAACAACGCCACTGCACATATTTTAAATTGTTAACATCTCTTTCGTGATTTCCATATGCATTGAAATACTTTATTTAAGTCCAGTTATAATTTTTCATTTAATAATGTTTAACCTAAACAATTTAACTACTTTCTTAATACTTTTTAAAATAGGTGTGTTTAAATATGTGCCATTTTATAGCATGTACAATACTCCTATTTCTATTTGGTCATACAAAGAAAGTACCAATTCATTGAATGCAAATATATGTATTTCAAAAGCGTTGTTGGTGACCATATTAATGTAAATTTGTCTTGGCAATAACTTGGATGAATCGATGGTGGAAAACTGATTGAGAGAAAAAGAACAAAGAAATTAAACGTCTGTTACATTATCTACAATGTTGCATGAACATTGGGTAATTTTGATTATAGTTGCTTCTATTATTTGTCAATTTTCTACAAGATCACTATATATAACTGTAGGTAATAGCTCATACTTGTCAAAGGCATCCAAGACAGAGATTCAAAACGAAATACATGATGAGTTGATTGAGTTAACTTGATTTAATGCATGAGGTAATAATAATTGACAAATTAGTATTAGAAATCAATAACCATTTATGAGTTGTAATAAATAGTATGTACATTGAACAAATACATTTTTTCAATGTACATTTCATATGTCAAGCTTATAATGGAAAATCATTATATAAATCAACACATTTTATCCATTGATTTCCCATTTTATCATATGTTTTGCATTAAACAATACCCGATTTTCCAATTTCCAACTCCCGAATTTCCAATATCGGAAATTTTATTTTTTCAAATAAAATATATCAAAGTTCCTATTTGCAATTTTTGACCTCCGCATACCACTAATTTTAGGTGATCTATATAAAGCCATACTTTAGTTTGGATAATTTATACTTTTCCGATTTCAAGTTATATTTTTTTATGTTCGTATTCTTTTCTCTTTGCCACAAATATTTATGGTAAATCTAGCTCTCCAATTGGAGTCTATATCTTATTTCGCAATTTTGTGTTTCAAAAAATATCTTATTAAACAATGTTTTAAGATAAATAAACAATAAATGCATTTAGTAATCTCCATGCCGGGTGATTTTCTAACTTCATACTTATTAGCATAAATAATTGTCATTCATTCTTTAAATAAATATAATATACCCAAATCAAGTTATTCACAAATAATACATCTTTAAACTTTATTTTTATTAAGAGAAATAATATATTTAGATATATTATATCTTTATATTTCATATTATTTGTTTTTGTAAGCCTACATTGCTATTAATAAACTATACAAAAAATAACAAAATATAGAGAATTCTGGTCAACTGAAAACTCTGGTCTAACAACCATCCTTATTTGTCAGGAGAAAACAAAAGTATAGTTCTAGTGTAAAGAGCCTAAAAACAATACAAAAAATTGAATCTCCTGCCTAAGTAAAGTTTAAACAAAATTACAGAGATATTCATAAGAACCACAATAACCCATGTGATACATGGCGGGATACGTACAAAATTACTACGAATAAATTTTTATCAAGACACTTGGAAAACTAAAAACCAACATAAACTTAAATGTAAACAAAAGGAAGCCAAATAGACAAAAACAAAACAAAAAAAATCTCATGGATTAGCACTGCTAATAGTGACAGCACGGTCTTGTGTGTCCTGCATTTCCTCAACTATAGGACAAGGACCAAATAATTCCTCTAAAGATAATATACTAGGATTCAGGGCCACAACAATTGCTTTCCCCACAGAAAAATCTACTTTCTCGACAGAAGCATCTTCTTTCCCCAAAGAAGCATCATATTCACGAGCTCGTTTGGAAAGTTGATAGGAATCCGAACAAGCACTGTAGATGCAGCAGGAATGGTAGGGTAAACATTCATTGAAGCAGATGGAGCCAAAGACACACTCCAACTACCTCCATCATCCAAGGATTCAAATCCTTGAGCTAATTTTTTCCAAATGGCCATAAGATTTCTATGCATTATGACCATATCTAATTCCACAATTTTGGAGGTAGCCTGTGAAATAGCCAACTTAGTATGGTTCTATCTAGCTAGAATCCCCCCCATAAGTGTGCCCATCATATTTTTGATGATCCAATAGTGATTTGGGCTACCACCATTAGTATCATGAGCAAGGTTCTCCTTTACATGCCTGATTTCCCACTCATCTATTATTGAGTGAACTCGTAGAGAAATTTCATTGTTATAACCATCTATCTTTGTCACCTACTTCACTCCTTGTGAACAACCACCACCACTAGCACAACGACAAGATGGTCCACACTGGTTGGACATAATATGATGTTTCAGATGCAGAAGAAAACCCAACAAAGGCAGGCGCAAGTTTTTGCAAGAAAATCTAGAAAAAACAAATGTGCCACAAGACCTGAGCAACCAGTCAAGAAATAATTGAGTGAAATGAGGTACAAAGCCTCATAACCATGCTAAAACCAACACAAGGGACAACAACCATTAATGGTAGAAAAATATTGTTGTACCACTTCAAATCCCTCACCAAGCCAAATTGTACTGTAACGAGATAACGAAATGACAATCGGGTCAAATTGTGGCTTAGCTAAGTATTAACAAAACATCCTCCACAAGGACTAATTAATTTTGTATTGAACAAAATGCAAAAGGACAAATAGTATTATCTGTACCAGTCATCGCACGTATACAAAAAGTATTATAGACCCCGTGGAGAAACAAGTTACACAGAAATAATACCAACAAAAACAATGAACTCCTTTTTCACAACGACTATTTAATGGATCAACTGCATGCTGCTTTCTTGGGTCCTATACAATCATGAGATACAATAACCACAAATTTAATCATCACTGTGTTGTACCTAAACTCACAAATCAAAGCTGCTGTAGCACTGGAAGTGTCACTCTTCATGATGGATGTGACTACGAAATCAAGTGTAATCGAAGCATTAAAATTCAACTAATGACCAAGTTGGCTAGTTTGCATAGCAAGACCTGTTTCATTAATGCATAATGACTATAGAGTAGAACAACAAGACCCGCTTCATTAATGCATAAATATTGCAGAATAGGTGGCAATATGATCAGATGATAAGCACAGTGCGGTTCTGCCACAATAACCCCAACTACTATCCATTGAGCTGTAGGGAATTTAATGTTGTTGCAACATGCCTCATCACTTTTGGATATCGACCAACTCAAGATCCAACAATCAATAAGCTTGCTGCAGTCGTAATACATGCTCTACAGTTCAATAGATTTAGTGTTGCCATCAATTCCATCTTTGCCAATTTGAATCTCATGATCCGACATCCAAAGTGAAACTTCATATTTATTAATAGAAATAATTCTTATTATTTAATCTATAAACTTCATATACCATAAGAAAAATATAAATGCAATACAATTACAAAAAAATATAAATGCAATACAATTACAAAAAAATATTTTCTTACAAGTTTACTGTGTAAATTAAAAAAATCTTAAAAATTTACTATGTACATTTTTCATGAATTCTTAACTGATATCTCTAAATTAAATAAAATCATATAATTTCCAACATATATAAAGAAATTCCCATTTTTGAACACGATACCCGATTTCCCAATTTTGATATTCAAAATGGGAAATTCCAATTCTTGTTAAGGTTATTTGTGATAATCGTGATTTACTATCTTATCCAATAAGTAACATTGTATATTCTGATACACCATTCCGCAATTTCCAACATTTTGAAATCTGAAAATCCTATTGTTTCAAATAAGGAACATCTCCATGTTCTGATTTGTGATATTCGACATTTCAGAATCTAGAAATACTATATTTTTCAAGAATCAACACCATATGTTATAATCTATAACATTTCAGATTCTGAAAATGCTAGGTGTGAAAATCCAAAAATCTAGAAAACCTATGTTTAAATATGAACATGTCCATGTTCCTATTTTCGATTCACTATATTTTGGAATTTCGAAATCTATGTCCTATGTTTTCCAATAAGGAACATGCTATGTTATGATTTCCAATTTTGTAACATATCCAAAAATCCTGTTCAAATACGAATATCTCCATGTTCCTATTTCCAATTTCTAACATTTTGGATTTCGGAAATCTGTCTCCTATATTTTCCCATAAGAAACACCATATGTTCCGATTTTCAGTTCCCCAATTTAGGATTTGTCAATAAGAAACATCCAATGTTCCCATTTCCAATTTTGCAACATATACAAAATCCTATGTGTTCAAATACAAACATGTCCATGTTCCTATTGCCAATTTCTGATTTCTGATTTTGCAACATATCCACAAATCCTATGTGTTAAAATAGGAACATGTTGGTGTTCCTATTTCCGACATTTCAGAATCCGAAATCTCGATTTTCACGATTTATTTTCACTGTTCGTATTATTTTTGCATAAGTTATTCCTCTGCTAAGTTCATTCCTATTTTAAATTTGCTCTTTGTTATTTTTCATTGGTCTCCCTGTAAATTTGGCGGAAATTTGGTCTCTAAACTTGGTTTGATTCTGTACATCTACCTGATAGGATTTAAACAACCATTTTTAACTGACCATTACTGGAGAATGATAATCGAATAGATCAGTAAATATTTGTGGTGACCTTGTATATTTACGCTAAGTTCCCTACCTAAAACAAGTATATCATAAATACAAATACATATAATTTTATTGGCATAGCATGATTATTACACCGTTATAAAGGTACATAACCAATACAAGTCACAACCCTTTTGTCATGCAACAAGAGTAAGAGCGAATTAAAACACAACAAGGCATTAAGAGTCAATTGAAACATAGCAAGGGTGTTTCAGCATCTCATAAGAAACATTTTCAATTAGGCAAAAAAATAATACCTAACATTTTATTGACATGCACAACATAACCACTAATCCATAACATTTTATTGACACGCACGACATAACTAATATCATAAATCAGATACTTAATTTCCTTCTTCCAATTCCCACTTTTCGCTTAAAATAAACTGAAAGCAATAACTACTATAGCATGAAAGGTTTGGTTTTTCATATTCATGTACAGTACTAAATAAAATGCAGTTTTTAGAGACATATAGATATTTTATGCATATAAAAGTGCATTTTTCACAAATTGGGATAGAGGTTTTATATATGTAAAAGTAATTTTTTTTACAAATTCCATAGAGATTATTATCTTTTCCACGAATATTTGTAAAACTGAGAAGATCATTTTCTTCTCTCATTAAGTTGTGAAAATAATCATGATGGCATGAGAATTAATATGCGACATATATTTCCAAATTCCAAAGTGTCGACAATTCCGTACTAATAGTGCAGAAACTTGGTTTGATAATATTGATAATTGTATAATAAAACAAACTGACTAATCATTTAAAGATAAAAGTACTTCAGGATATAACAAATAAAGAAAAAAAAGAACAATATCCAAAGTACTCCAACTTACTTTAGAGCAACTTAACAAAATAAAATAGCAAAGAACAATATCCAAAGTGTTAAAAACACACAAATTGCAAGTACCCAATAACACAATGTCTATTTGTCTTGAAATAATATTACACAGTTACGAGAATAGTTTCTACGTTTCCATCACGGCAGAACACCACTTGCCAAATCCCTCCAAAATCTCATCGACTTCCTAAAAATGAGCACTCCTCAACTGAATTTCGATCTTGCAAATTTTGGAGGAAATCTCCTCTTGTCTCAGTTTCTTCCATTGTTTAATGAACACCTTTATCCGAGATATTGAAGCATGAGGAGCTTTGATCCATTTCTTAATATCTTGCACTGTCAGCTGACTGATTTGTTGGATCAACTCTTTCGAATCATCAAACACCTTTTTAACTTCTTCCAAATGAAGTTGGTGTGAAGGTGCCTCATTGATAAGACCAAAAATAGGAAAACTCAAATAGGTTAGTAAATTCTTTGAATTTGACCACCTTTGTTGACAAACACTTTGTCTTGAAGCTATTAAACCTTGAAATGAATCACAGATACCCTACCATGTCTGAAACACAAATTCAGTTGTAACTTGTTTAAAATTGGAAAGCCATTGGAAAGCCATCAGGTCTTTCCTTAATATAATTTTTCCAACTTGTTACTTGCTCTAAACCAGCAGATGAATTTTTTATCTGATCATGGTGATCCTCAACAGTTTCAAAATGTTTACTAAACTTGTCATACAACCTTGCATCTCATCAAAACAAGTATACAAATCTATCACAGCCTGTCGAAACTCTTCCTGCAATTTATAGAGTACTTGTTTGAAATCCTCATGTGTCATATCTAGAAAACATGAGGCTTTCAAACCCACTTGAGCATCTTTCAATTGCTCATTGACAAGAGAAATTTTCTCTACTTGTTGCTGATTCACAACCTATGCATTCTCAAGCTGGTGCTTCAATTCTTCATCTTTCATCTTCCATTGCTCCACTCTGTCTTCATGTTCTCATTTCAACTTACCAATTTCTTGTTCATGCCCGTTTTCTGCGTCTACTAAGTCCTATTTCAACTTCTCCAATTCCTTCTCTTTTTCACCAAAAGCCAAACTTAATTGTGAAACTGAGATAAAATTAGCTCCAACGAAAAATCCCATGGCAGTTGCTACGTCCACTACTCCTTGTGAAAGATAACTTGTAGCTTCCTTCCAAATAACTTGACCAAGGGCAGGCACATGTTTTCTTGAGACTTGTTTCGGTTTTTTCACTCCATTTTTAACCACAACTTTATCCCTTTTACTCCAATAATATTTTCCCATGGATACCACTGCATCTTCTCCAAAATATGTTATCACTTTTGATGATGAATTCATCTTGTGATGGATGGTAACCAATGAATCAGTTTCCATTTGGTTTATAGGAATGTCTATCTTGAGTGGGGCAATGTCCATAGGACTTGAGGCAGAGGTAAAGGTGAGTGATGTAAAATAACTAGACATAGGAAACTATTCCTTTTAAGAAATACTCATAGAGATAGAAGGAATGTCATCCTCAAATAACTGGGGAATTAGCGATGTAGGACAGGTATCAATGAGTGAATTAACTGAAAAAGTGGGCACGCTAATAGTAGCTCCATTATTGATGACAAATTTACCTCAAAAAAATTATGCTGGGAACATGATGAACCTAACATACTGGGAAACGTTTGCATATTCGACATCGTTATAACAACCTCAGGTTCTTGTTCCACATTCATATTATCAATCTCAATATGACCTGAAGATAAACAAATTACCTTATGTGCAGAAGCATCTTCAACATGAGTCTGCTCTTTCTTGGAAATTGAGATTGAAGGCATGAGCTTTTCTTTTTTCAGTGATTCTACTAGTTGAGCCTATTCACAACCTGTTTCAATGAGAGGCTGTTCTGGCCCTTTCTACAACGTATCTTCCATTTTGCCAATACATAATATGGATCAGCCTTGAAGGACACATTTACCTTTGTCCTTGGGTTGAGAAACAAGAGAAACAACAGAACTTGCTCCATCCTCTCTCGCTTCTTGTTCTGTCTTTTCCTTTATAAGATATTCTTTTATTTTTAGTTTATCTCCTCTTTCTCCAACAATTCTTGTCTTAAGATCCTTTTGATACTTGTACAGAATCAACTTTGTCTCTGGATCTGTAATTCGATCCATTTCCTCCTAAAAATTGGTAGCTCCTCGAAACATGGAATCATCGGGTTCATTTTCATGAACGTATTGGAATTTCAAGTGCTCATGAGCAAAGAGATTAGCTAAATATCCCATTGGGTCATGCATTCTTCTGAATGCCTCCCCTAAGTTCATAACATAAATCTCATTTCCCATCGAAGACGCATGAGCAAGACTCTGTTGCGTAAGGTTGCCAATATTCACAGGAATTTTCGACCAGCTTTTCTTCTTATGTGTGGTCAACTTGGGTAAAACGACATCAATAACAGTCTGATATGCGAATTCTTAAAGAACCATTCGGTCTATAAGTATTCTAGGAAGAAAATGAACTATATTACTGCCCCAAATTCTTATGTAAGAGAAATATTGTCCTACATACGAGTGTGTGCAAGAAGTTGAGGGTCTCTTTTGGCGCGTTAGATGCAATACAAAACTGAAAAAACAGGCATCCATCAACTTGCATGGATATTTTGAGACACTTACACAATGAATATTGCGATCAGTTAAAAACAAGAAATGTAGGAAATTGAATGACCTTTCCAAATATATAATTTTTTTCTAGTGAAAATGATGTTAACTATCTAAAGTTAGATAAATTTTAACGGGCACTTTTTATTTTTCAGACAAATTATAAGGTATATGTTTTTGTGGGTGCAGCGTCTGAGTGTCTAAATGATGGAATAAACCTACAAAAACTGGTATACATATAGAGAACATATAGGACTAGTGCACAACTATTTTTCCAATAATAAAAATAATATTTTTAATTTTTTTTTTAATTATCTAAGAGATCAAACCTTGAAAACGGTACGTCAATTGTGGGTGTAGCATTTGAATGTCTTAATGCAATTATTTGGAAATGGGGTGCACCATACAATTTTTTTTTAAATGGTTGAGAAACGAAAGAGATATGGACGAAACACTACCAGTTTGTTTTTTGAGTTGAGGAGTGATGACAAAAGATAAATAAGAAAAAAATAGAAGAAATTGTGTAGTCTTGTTAAAATTTACATATTTAGAATCTACAAAAAAAACCATATCTGTTTCTAAAATCTCATAAAAATGGAGGTGTGCAGCATAATCAGACAAACCGCTAAACATGAGCATATTGAAAATTTGGATATAATGCTGAATTAGCCATGGTTTATCATACTACAAGGCACAGGCATGTTGAATCCGAAGCAAAGTACAAAGCAGACACATAGGCATAGGAATTCCATGAAAGCATGGGTGGAGGCTCGGCCTTATCATTCGGAGGGAATAAATTTTTGAATTTAATGAATACGCGAGCGTGATTTAGTAAAACAAAATGCACGCGCACTATGTATAAGAACAACGCGTACGCGTTATATACAAACCAATCGCGTGTGCATT
>LPNX010802604.1:80733-88233 GCA_001517045.1 Pseudotsuga menziesii | reverse complement strand
AAAAGCTGCGACTCACCATGAATTCCAATGCAATCGAAATCCGATCCTTGGTCAAGAGTTAAGATTTTGTAGTCATTAAAAATTAAAACACAGACCAACAACTCAAAGGATTCAATGACCAAAGCAAAATCATGAGGAGGGGTCCAAAATTTAAGAAATTTGGGGAGAATAGTTGCAGCTGCAACAATTGGTGATTACATGGTGAACCTAGATCTCTGGTCGATTAATCTTTGAGTGACAGAATGTTTAACAAAAAATGCATCCTATTGAATTCTTCCAGCTATCTAGATTTCTCGAATGCCGAAAGTGTGTACCTTCAATCATTGATAATAGTCCAATCTGGGAGAGTGGAAACCAAGATTTTCAAGTCTAGATAACTCTGTTGAGGCCAGAAAATAAGTTTCATTATTACCTTTGTCTTTAGGTAGCTGACAGCTTTGACACCACAGGATTGTAGCACATGGTGAACATAAATATTCGTTTGTTTCTCGTCCCCATGCCATTTCAGCACTTTTTGTCCCTTTTCATATGAGTCCTCCTATACGCCTTTCTTACTGAATTTTAATTCAGGATCCTCTATCCCATAGTGTTCTTTTGTGTGAGTGGTGTACTTCAAGTTTCATCTCACGGACGGAGAGGATCTTTTGGCAATTTAGTACTTATGACTCAGCACCTACTTTGATTTATGATGCTTTCATAGGAGTTTTTTTCACTTCATTTGCCTTTAGGAATTCGTTTCTTGGCATGGGATCATTTATGTTTAACATATTGTTCACCTTGCTCCTTTCCATGGGTCTTCTGCTGTCGCTCCTTAGAACAATTTAAATGTGACGTGGATGGAGCCCCAACATAGTGTTCCAGACTCTTTGAATATAGTTTATTACATAGGGATTAAGCAGGACTTCAATGCACACAGAATTATTTGAGAAAACGACTAAGTTGGAAGAAAATCTTTAATATAAATAGCAACCCACAGTCTGATCACTAAATTGTTTATCACTCCCAAAAATTCTGATGTTCCCCATGCAACCGCAGGTTCGTCCCCTTTATTGAAAACAAGAAAAATCAAACTAAAGCAAACTGAAAAACATGACTCAAAAGACTACCAGACGGATTATTTATACACAAGACAGAAGAAATCAAACAAATCAAGAAAAATAAGGCTTGAAAACCAAACCATTTACCGGTAGGTTCTCCTCCCACCCCTGCAGATCTTGCAACTTGTAAGTAGAAGGACCAAGCTTGGCTGCAATCTGAAAGGGGCCTACCCACAACTGCTGGAATTTGGTATGCTTTCCCTTCTCATCATGGGGGTGGTCCCATTTGAGGACTAAGTCTCCTACTTCAAAGTCTTTTGTCCTAGCTTTATGCTTTTCAAACCATCTCTTAACTGACTCTTGTTGTTGTTTAAAGCGTTCTTTGGCTTTAGATCTAGCCTCTTCTGCTTTCAGTAGATTATATATTCTTATCTGTAAAACTTCATCATCAGACCCTATAGACTCTTGAGCTAGTATGGAAGATGGTAGCATGATGTTGGGAGGAAGAATGGCTTCTTTTCCATAGACAAGGGTATAAGGAGACACTCCAATTTCAGACTTGGGGGTGACTCTATCAGCCCAAAGGGCATTTGGTAATGTTGAGTGCCAACTCCTCTGGTTTTCTACCACAGTCTTTTTTAAAATTCTAATCAAATTTTTGTTAGAAGATTCAGCGAGGCCATTTCCTTGTGGATAGTAATTAGCAGAATAATGCAATTTAATCCCTTTATCATGAGCAAAAGCAGTCAATTTAATAGATGAAAAGTACTTAGCATTATTAAAGACTAACGAAACTGGAACTCCAAACCTGGTTATGATGTGGTCTTGCAGGAAGCTGATGACCTCGTCTTCATTAATCTTGCGCAGCGGGACAGCTTCGACCCAGCGAGTGAAATAATCAGTCGCAATCAGAATGTATTTGTGTTGGAGAGAAGAATTCGGTTTTATTTCTCTAATAATATCCAACCCCCATTGCTCGAATGGTTCCGTGATCATCACAGGCTTTAGGGGTGCTACTGCTTTAGGTTGTCTCCCACCACACCTTTGGCAGATGTCACATCTCCTGACATGTGCATGTGCATCTTTGAAGAGTGTAGGCCAATGATAACCTGCCCTGAGGATTTTGTGGGCTGTAGTGTCTCCTGAATAATGTCCCCCAGCAGGCCCGTCATGCAACATTGTCATTACTTTCTTCGCATCTTCCTTTTCTAGGCATCTGAGAAGAACCCCGTCATAATTCTTTCTGAACAATACCCCTTCCACAATTTGATAAGATGCTGACTTAAGACGTAGCTCTCTTCTTTGCTTGGAATTCCAATGTTCAGGTAACAACCGTGCCTGCAAGTAATGCACAAGGTCTTTATACCAAGACTTGGGAGCTGTAAATAAAGGACATACATCCATTACATGTAATTCGACCTCATCCCCCCAGGCTTGTTCTTCATTTTTCCCACTTTTAGTCATCAATTTACAAAACCCTTGACCTTTAACTATAGAGGCTGGCTTGAATTCAAGGTCGTATTCTTGAAGAGTTGTTACCCAGTTACCTCTTCTTTCTCCTAATTCATTCTGTATAAGAAGAGATCTTACGGCTGGGTAAGGAACTATTACCTTGGTTCGATTCTTTAATATATAAGGCCTAAAATGCTTTACTACTTTGAATACTATGTAAGCTTGTTTATCAACAGCTGGGTAGTTCAATTCAGCCCCTTGAAGACTAGTGCTCATGAAAGATATTGGGAATTCATCCCCCCCATCTTCCTTTTGCGTAAGCACAGCTGCTAGTGAATCATCGGATGCAAATGTATACAGAATAAAGTCTTTATCAAAGTTTGGGATTTTCAGGGAGGGTGCATGTGCAACAACAGTCTTAATTTGGATGAAAGCATTCTTTTCACTCTCTGTCCACTTGAACTATGCATTTTGCTTCACCATCTGCTGCAATGGCTTGACAGTTTGAGCGAAATCGGGTACGAACCTTCAAACAAAATTTATAGTTCCCATAAAAGATTGCATCCCTTTCTTATTATGGGGTAAGGGGATTTTCTCAATGGCCTTGATTCTTTCTGGATCAATAGAAATTCCTATCTTTGAAACTATGTGACCCAGCAGCTTTCCCTCTATGACAGCGAACACACACTTTTTAGGATTGAGGGAAATGCCATATTTTCGACAGCGTTCGAAAATTTGCTTTAATTGAAATGCATGCTCTTCTCTTTTCTTCGAGAATATTGTAATGTCATCAAGGTATACTATAGCACTTCGGCCAATCAATCTGCAGAAAGCTATGTCCATAGCCCTTTGAAACATTGCTCCAGCATTTATCAGCGCAAAGGGCATTCTTCTGTAGGCAAAGGTTCCCCATTTGGTTTTTGAACGTTGTCTTCAATCTATCTTCTTCGGCTACCAATACTTGATTGTAGCCAGAGAAACCATCTAATAATGAAAACAATTGAGAACCAGAGACCATTTGCAGCAATTGCTCCATGGGCAGCACAAGGTAGTTATCCTTATCAAAAGCGCGATTCAAGTTCCTAAAATCCACGCAGAGCCTGATTTCTCCCGACTTTTTTCTTACTGGTACCAGATTTGATACCCACTCAGAGTGTCTGACTTTGAAGATGATTCTGGCATCCAATAATTTCTTTACTTCACTCTGAACCAGTGGCTCCAATTTTGGATGCATTTTTCTTAATGGTTGCTGATATGGCTTGACACCTGCTTTAATGGGAACGACATGTTTGATGATGTTGGTGTCGTATGTTTTCAAATCTTTGTACGTCCATGCGAAAACATCTTTATATTGTTTAAACAGATTGATGAATCTATCTCTTTCTGCAGGCGAACAACACTTACTGAGATTTACAAATTTGGGATTTGTCTCAGTCCCTAAATTAATCAACTCAAACTGCAGAGATGAGCTGTGGGTCTTCACGTTGGGTGGTCTTCTGAATTTTTCATTTAAATCGAACATTTTTTCCAACGTTCTGACTCCTTTAGGAATGAAATTATTGTATTTCATCTCAGCCTGATGCTCTTCATCATCTATGATTGCTCCTTTAAACATTTCATCATTCATTAAACATTATATGATCTACTGGTCATCATCGAACACTCATAGGTTCGTAATCATATCAGGTATAGAGGGCCTGAAAAGTAGTTCAACAGAGCATCGATTATTAGTGGGTACGAGTCTAGCGGTTGATGTGGCCAACAGATCAGCAGCTGCGCTTTTAATTCTTGGAATTGAAATAATGTTAAATGCATTAAAATATTTCAGCAAATCCCATACCTCGTTCTGGTAAGCCTTTAAGTGAGGAGAAATACAATGTATCTGATTCCGGATTTGTTTCACAATAATTTCAGAATCCCCAAAAACTTTTAGATTACTTACCTTTAATTCAATTGCCTTCTTTAGTCCATGCACCAGTGCTTCCTACTCAGCTGCATTGTTAGTACACTCAAACTCTAATCTACATGAAAGGAAATTTTTATTCTTCTGTGGGTCAATCAGGACACAGCCAGCCCCTGACCCTTCTAATGTCTTAGATCCATCGAAAAATAAAGTCCAAAAATCATTAACTACTGAAAACGAATCTACTCCTACTGCTAAGTCTACTATTTTACAGTCAATCTCATCATCCTGTGAGAATCAAAGGAGATCAGGCTGGGTACCAGATGTGTTGCTGGCTTCTTCCGCTTGATAATTCCCAGGTTCTAGCTTAATAAAATAGTTTCCCAAGACAGAATCCACTGGTACATTCTTCTCATCTAGCTGAGTGACGTTATATTTCATATGAGGCTCTCTTAAAATCTTAATTTGATTTGGGTTTCCTTTGTATGGCAACCACAGATGTGACCAATCATAAGCGAAATATCCATTAAGTTTGGCCAACCAATCTCTGCTCAGGATAAGGCCGTACGCATCTAGTATATCAACCACCATGATATTAATGACCTAGCATACTTTATCATTTGAAGCCAGACGGACTAGGACATCTTCCATCTCACCAATTACCTTCACATCTATCCTATCCAACTGAACTACTCTCGACGGGGATGGCTTAGGCTGCCCATTGATTCTTTTACAGACAGATATCGGCATGACATTAACAGTTGCCCCTGAATCTACCAAGAAATTATGTACATTGTAGTTAAAGATTTCAGAAGTAAGGAGGAAAGGTGGATGCTTGTGCTTGGACTTACCTCCACTGCTGGTCTCTCCAATCTCTTCTTCTTCTTCTGGTTGATTGTTAGTGGGTGTCTTCTCATCTGATGCTTCAAGGGCTCTCAACAGCCTTTCTTTTTGCTGTGGCACTTTGCACATTTCGAATAGTGGAACATTTTCCTTTATCTTCTTTAAATCCTCCATAATGTCATAATCCATCTGTTGTTCCGTGGGATGAGGCCTATCAGCATTCTCCTTATCTTCATTTGGCCTGGCCGTTGTATCATTCTGTCTAGGATTTTGGCTGGTAATAGTGAACTCTGGAATTTTATCAGCCAAAGATTTGTCTTGAAATCTCTTCTTAACATTTCTCTGCAGCCTCTTAATCTTTGGGAGTATAAGACTGTCTTCCTTAACCGTCCCTTGGCTCCTCGTGGCTACGTTGGTTTCCATAACGTCTTTACACCCCTGAGTCTTTTCTTCTTCAGCATCAAACAACGAGACAGAATTCCATAAAGCCATGGTTTCCTCTTCCTGCTCTTTAGTAGAAGTGGAAGCAGAATTATCTTTTCTTTCTTCATCTCCTTCTTCTGTTAATCTAGAATCTAACAGTTGATCCATGACCAACGTCATCGAATTAATCCATTAAGGACAATTCTTTTCAGAGTGTGGCTGTTGGTGGAAAGTGCAAAAATTGTCCGAGCCCACCTCTGTTAAATTCATAGATGCAGCATTGTGAGGAGGAGGTTGAGACTGATGGTTATCCTCTCTTTTCTTATAATATGGCTTATAAAATTTTTGTGCTTCTTTTTCTTTCTCCATATCTATGATTTTGTTGGAAAGTTTCTGCATCATTTTGGCCATATTTTCCAAATCTGGTGACTTTTCTTCCTTAGGCTTAGTAAACAATAAGGCTTTTCTTCCCGCACCCTTTTCTCCTAACTTCTCTGGATATTCTTCAATACTCTCTCTTTCAGCTTCCACTACTTCAGCCTCTTCATAGGTTTCCATCAACGTAGGCTTGGCCCTTCCTTTGGAAAACATGGCCAGATCAGGGCCTAAAGCTGAAGTATAATATTCAATCAGAACTTTGTCTGAAGGCCTATCCATTTCAGAGAAATTCTTGAGATAGGATGCAAACCTTTGTGTGAAACTGTGCACCTTTTCTTTTCTTTCTTTCTTCAATGCGCACAGCCCTTTCACGAGAGCCGCATGAGTTTTCTGAGTTGCATACTTACTTCTGAAAATTATTTCGAAGGTATCCCAATCAAGGATAGAGTTAGCAGGCAACCCAAAGTACCATGATGCTGCAGCTCCTTTAAGGGTATGCGGGAATAGTCTGCAGACTACATCTTCATGCTCCCCCGCTCTCAATCCTTCTATTGCCAAGTAAAAACTCTATAGATGATCATCTACTAGTATCTTCTCATTGGGGTCGAATTTAGGTAGCAAATTTTCAAAGGATTGAGGCAAATCATGTAACGGAGGGGTCTGGTTTAAGGGTGATCTGGCTCTCCATGTAGGTGGAAGATTTGACGGGTTAGGTGGTTGGTTTGCGTTTACGCCAGCCATGAGTCTGGGTGGAGAATGAGGAGGTGAACCAACTGGAGTGTGAGTAGGAGAACTGTGAGGGGTTTCTAGGGCTTCTTGATTCAATGGTAGGACAACTTCCTGTAAGGCTATCTCTACAAGTTCTTCCCAGTCTCCAACCAGCACCGAGCCTTCCGCTTCAGGACGATCTTTCTTTTTATACTCTCTTCTGGGCAATTTAGGGATGATTGGCAATCCCCCAATCTTTTTTACATATGCCCTGGTGTGTCTTCTCAGATCATTAACAATTTCATTGCCAACAGAATATAGATGTTCTCTTTCTTCCGGAATTGGATTATGAAACCCACTACTTTCAGAACTGTTACCGGTGGAATATTCTCCGGAAAACGGGTTTCCTTGGCCAGCCATACACTGGCGGCCCTCCTTCTAGCGCCAAAACTGTTGAGGCACTGAAATTCATAGGAAACAATAGTAAGGGATTCTCCCCAATCAACGTTCCCAACTAGCTCGCTGACTGTTTGGTAGAGGGAATCCGTTCGGTTTGCGGTCCGGCTACCGTAAGTCAAAATAGAAAACAAAGGGTTTACTGATTATGGCCTGGTCCACCGTGAGTTTTGCATTTTTTGACTTAAAGTATGATATGCAAGTGCCTAATTAACCATGCAGGGTGATAAGATGCTAGGAGTAGTCACAATGTGATGCACAAGTTCTTACCTCTCGTCTTAAACTCACTAGCATCCCAAT
>LPNX010802604.1:70733-75733 GCA_001517045.1 Pseudotsuga menziesii | reverse complement strand
ATCATCATCACTATCAACATCATCCTCATCATCATCATCACCATCAACATCATGAACATCATCATCATCATCCTCATCATCATCGTACTACTATTTTCATCAACACAATATTGTTATTGTTTAGGAGGTTAGATAACAATTTTATTGGATAGACTAACTATCTTAATCAAAAAGATTTTCTTTTATTAAATATTTCTATTTAAATTGAATGTATTCTAAATCATGTCAAAGTCATGAAGTATATGTTTATTTCTAAACTTAATAATAAATAAATTAAGAAATATTTAAGAAATTAGTAATTAAGAAATTAGGAAAGCCTTAGCCGTGCACCCACCCCATTAATTGTGCTTAAACATATCGCGTGCGCGCTTTTGGACTATTAAAACAATGAATTGTCTTTGTCCGAAAGCAACTTCAATCTGTTTTTATTAAAATTCCGATCAGCGTGCATTTTTTTTGAAGAGCACGAGTTTACCTATAATACTCACAATCTACACATTCTCCAACATTCTTTTTGTTATGCATGTGCAACATTGAAGACATCTTTCATGGTTGAGGAGCACATAGGATAAGATATCAAGCTTCAATGTCATTTCATGGTGATGGTGGATATAACTTTCATTTGCTTATTATTCAAGAGAACCAAAGGTAAATTTTCCCATTCATTATTGTTTTGATGGGAAATATGAACAATTGAGAAGGAAGATTGAAACACCTTGACGGATCAATAGTTATAAAGCAAGTTAAAGGTTTGGAAGCTTGTAATTGAGGAGCAACAAAAACAAACTATATTGACATTGATCATTGTGGTGATGGGGAATGTACGTAACCGAGGAAGAAAATCAGCAAGGAAGAAGAGACCTTAAGAAGCCAACGAAGAAGAGAAAGAAAAGAAAAGAATAGACATGATGAATCAGAGGCTTTCTTTGGAAACTAATCCAAATCCAATTATAGAGGATACGGCGGTTCATCCTATTAATCCAGCACAAGAAAAAAGGAAGCATTCACTAGAGGGACCTTCAATTTTCACAATAGTTGTTGAACAAGCACCCCCTGGAAGGATTCAAGAAGCAAAACGTAGGTGCTCATTAGGGGATGTTTCAAATCCCACATCAAGTCAAAGTGATAAGTTACCATCTCAAGACGAAGCTCATGAAGAGGCAGTGTACATGGAGCCTACTGTTGAAGAGGCATTGGACATGGATCCTATTGTTGAAAAAGAAAATATTAACCGGACCATCGATGAAGATGTTGGACTTCCACCATCCGACTACTAGGAAGACAGTGAAGGACAACAAGTTGCTACTGAAATGCCAGAGCGTATTGTTGATGCACTGGATGATAGAAATCCAACCCCCTTACCTCCATTAGAAAGCACACGTCAAAGAACTCCAAAGTGTATACAAGTTGATGAAGGACTTCTCAATTCCATTGAAGGTACGCTATCTAGATGTAGTATTTCTTATCAAACTCAACAGATACTAAATAAATATTTTGAGGAGAAATGTGATGGAGATAAATGTAGATTATTTTTATCATTGTTAAAATCTAGGGGCATGAATATTGTTAGGAAATCGTTAGGGATAAAGATGATAAAGCCTTCTGGACCAAGTTCTCATATAGTTAAAAGCTTTGTAGATGCCTTTGGTAAAATTGGTAAGAACACACGGTCAAAGGACCGCAATGCGGCTCGTCGTGTGTTGTCACAAGCAATTGTAAATAAGAACACCAGGGTCCTTCGTTTTCTCAAGCCTACATCTAAACTAGTTAATTTGAATGTAAAAACCCTCCGCATGTATTCTATTAGAAGAGAACACCTCGACACAACCGCCCAGACAGATTTTTGGGCCTTTATTGGTCGGTTTCCATGTCGTGACATGAAACTAGTTGATGCAGTAAAGGGACTAGTGTAGAGTTTTTGGCATGATCACACAAGGCCTTCTTCAAACCGGAAGGATATACTAAAACTGAGAAGGGGTTCAAAGGACTGTGAACCACATATTAAGCTTCTTCTTGATATAACACAGACAGAACTATACGAGAAATTTAGGAATGAACATAGACAATTGAATTTGGGGCAAAGATCTTTTGAGAAATGTAAGCCTTGGTATGTTAGAATAAATACTCTTCATAACACTTGTTGTAGATACCATGTAGAATATGAATATCACTATGAAACATTTTTGTACATTCGTCGTGTGTTGCATACTAACCATGTGCAGGATTTCTCCTTGACAATACCACTGACCTCATCAAGAGAATTCATTCATAATATCATGTGCAATAGGCCTGAGGGGCAAACTTACTATGCAAAATCCTGTTTGGATGAACTTTCTCCAACTGTGCTGGAATGGCATTATTGAGCCAATGTATGCATGAGACTGGAGACAATGAATTTGGGAATATGGTTACAGACATGAAAAGTTTCAAATATATCAGCTATGAAATAGTCCCAGGGAAAGAAAGCAAAAAAATACAATTGGTGACATCTCAGGTACATGCATTTATCTATAAATTTATGTTTGAACAGTTGCATTTCATTCCTTACTTACAAAAAAACCTGATATTGAGATCATTTTGTGTCAACAGGTACAAGTTAGTGACTTCGTCAAGGAATTTATTGAAAAGACACATCAATATGTTCGGCATGTCCACTTGGCACGATGGCAGGATGAGAAGTTTAGAATATGCAGAGATACATTTCCTCATGGTACTATACTTTCAGTTGTTGATTTTGCTGAGAACTACACTCTACAACCTCAAAATGAGATCCAAAGTCAGTATTATCACTTTGAGCAAGTTTCCTTGACGGTGCATATCACATATAGGCATGGCCCAAACAGTAGTGAAGAGCAAAGAGAAATTCTAAAGGAATATCACTTCTACATAAGTGATGATAGGTGCCATGACTTCCACTATGTATGTCATTGATTCATCATGTTCTATGATCATTTGAAGGGTAGGAACATACAGATGGATCGACACTAGATTTGGTCTGATGGATGTGCTGGTCAGTTCAAAAATGCACGCATATTTCAATGGTTGTGTTCATTGCATAAAAACTACAAAGTTCCACATATGTGGAACTATTTTGAGACTGGGCATGGTAAAAGAGAGCATGATGGAGCCAGAGCATGTGTCAAAACATCCCTACAAAGAGAGGAATTGAAATTATCTACAATATCTACTATTCAAAATGCTCAATCTATAGTCAGGTGGTGCACGTCAGTAATGGGAGAGGAATCAACTATGCGAGTAGAATCCACAAGAAAGAGACATGTGGAGAGATTTTTTTTGGAGGTGGTAGACATAGATCGTTCACATGCATGGGAATGCAAGACTGTTCCTAGCACTCATGGTTTTCATTCGGTTCGAAGTTATGATAACCCAGTATTTGAAATTTGGACCAGAAAACTCGCTTGTTTTTGTCCACCTTGTTGTGATGGTGACTGGGATGTGTGTGAATCATTGGATTGGATTGATGGATGGGATCGCATATCACTTCCACTTGATCAGTGTGCGATTGTCGAGCTAACTCCATTGGAAGAAGACCAATCGTCTATTTCTATAGATTTTGATCATGTATCAGACCTTATACAACCTGGTATGATGCATTTCCTTAACATTTTTTTGTTAAATTTACGTAGTCTTGAAACTCACATTAATGGCCTTGTATCACACGAAAAATATTTGATCATATACGTACAATCATACTATGCAGGACACATATACGTAGTGGTTGCCTCAAAAGATAGTGAATGGGGTGGTGATTACTAGTTGACACGTTGTATAGAGGGAAAGCAAACCCTCATTATGTCCATGACTGATGATGAAAAAAACCACTTCCCCGCTGGGTCTATGGTTGTTAAAGGTGAATACCTTACACATGACAACAATGCAAGAAATAAGAGTGGATATGTTTACAGGGATTACAAACCAGGTGCAAGTGTGTATCACTTTACCAACTTAATCATTGGTACAAACCGCTAGGTACGAACAATGCCTAGTCGGAATTCATCGACTTACCGGATACAGAGCACGAGAGACTAATGGAGACCGTCATTATAAGAGATGATCCAGAGGGCTTGGTTGTATGATAATAGGTGGGATCTAGCATGATGAGGTATGTATCATTATTGTAATTTTCCCATGTATGTTTCTTATGAATATGTCAATTTTGTGTTCTTGTATGCTACTTCTTACCGGATACATAGCACGAGAGACTAATGGAGACCATCATTATAAGAGATGATCCGGAGGCCTCGGTTGTATGATATTAGGTGGTATCTAGCATGATGAGGTATGTACATCATAATTTTAATTTTCCCATGTATGCTTCTTATGAATATGTCAATTTTGTGTTCTTGTATGCTACTTCTTACCAGATACATACCACGAGAGACTAATGGAGACCATCATTATAAGAGATGATCTAGAGGCCTTGGTTGTATGATATTAGGTGGGATCCAGCACAATGAGGTATGTATCATAATTTTAATTTTCCCATGTATGTCAAGTTAATGTTGTTTATAAATATGCCAAAAATTCTCTTGTATGTCAAGTTAATGAACATGCCAAATTTTAGTATGATCAATAAACCATATATATAAATATTGTCAATGTTTTCAGCCGATATATACAACTAGGATGATGGAAACAAGATGCCGAAACGATAACCCTACCTAGGAAACCCTAATCCTAACCCTAATCTTATCTTACTGTCACAACTCAATTTAGAATCACTCTAATGTCGAACTCAACTTTTTCAAATCATGTTGATTCACGAAGTTGACTTTAGTGTGCATGTACTGAGATCATTGAAACCTTTAAATATAATAGTTTTTTCATATGTTATTTATGTGCTTAGGAAATCATACTTATAGATAAAGCATTATATATATTTCATATGAAAATGCATTGTGCATAGTCCTTAGTTTAATTATGGTCATTATTCATGTTTATATATCGAAAATATTAATGTGTTTCAATCAAGTAAACAG
>LPNX010802604.1:23375-67846 GCA_001517045.1 Pseudotsuga menziesii | reverse complement strand
TCCATCTTTTGGAATACAATTTGACATTGTTAATATAACATTGTATATGCAATTGGATCGTGGTAAAAAACAATTAAAATGTACATTTTTGTCATTACGTACTTTATTGTAATTGTGCATTGTTCTCAAATTTATAACTGATATCTCCATACAATCGTAAAATCCATAAAAAATTGGGAACATTACACATAGAAACATTCTTTGCCACACATGTATAATCACACTTAAAAGAATGAACCATGAATATCTCAAGAGCCTTGATATGAAATATTTTTTATACCATGAAAGTTATAATACAAAAATATAAGGCCTAGATCTATGGCCTGTCAATGTACATGTATCAAAAACATATTTGATGTACATGTACAAACAAAAGTACATTTGTCCTGGACCGCGCCCCTATACTCTAACTCTGAACTGTACATAAAAATACATATTTGTCTTGGACTAACACATCAAAATTCTAACTTTCTCTTGTTTTTCCTGGACCCTAATGCTCTTTGGCTCTATCTATGAACACTGTGCATCTCTGGCGACTGCAAATCAATGACAATATTTCTTGATCAGGTAACTGAGCTAGTACTGTCCATCAATAACAAAGTTTGAAAATTTAAAATATGAATCAATTGTAAATAAAACAAAGACTCACTGCATCCATCGGGGGTATAGGTGCCTGTGGTGTCGATGGTTTAGGTGCCTCTGTTGTACTCGACCTTGCAGCAAGCCTCATTGCCATGCTTCTCTGCGAATAAAAAAAAATATGTCAATTATCTCAAGAATTATCAACATGTACATGAATGAGAAAGTATTAATCAATTATGTAAAAAATGAACATCTCACTGAAAAAACCATTTCTAGGGGATGAGATTGGTGCTCTTCAGTAGTAAGAGGAGCCGTAGGTTGAACATCAACCTCAGTTGCGTGCACTAATGGACCCGGGTGTGGCTACATTCACCAAATGATTAAATAGTTAGACATCATGCATGTCCAGAAACAATACAAATGAAATGTACAATTACAAATATTCAAGTAGATGTACCTCATTGTGACTTATCCCTATTGTAGATGTGGCATTGACAGTGGAATCAACAATCCCACTAAGGCCTGGCATGGATGACTCTACATCCTGATGCTGTAAACATGTGAAAATAACATTAAGAAAAACCACTTGTGAAGTGAATACATAGCTAACCAACAACTGCCATTGGAAGTGTGTACATTACCATGGGATGAGTAGGTTGGTCCTCATGCACAGCCACTCTGTTCAAGGAAGAGGGACCTCGTCTGGTGTAAACAACCCCCTTATCTATGTTTGGACTACGGGGAGATCCATACCAAAGAGGTGGTGCAGGGATCTATGATGACGTCTGCATTCATAAAGTGTTACCATAGTTAGACATGGATTTGAATGGATGGAATAATATGTACTAAAAAAATAACATGTTGTAATATACTTACCCCTTCCTGGGACATATCTCCACCACGGGAGTGACCGCTTCCATCAATTTCATGCCCCTCTTCAGATGCCTCTAGCATCTGCAAGTTTAAAAATTATATTTACATTAGCGATCTCTATAAAGGAGTGTACAGTAAGAAATTTAAATAATTCGAACAAGATTCAATCATAACCCATGTACTTACATTCTTCAAGTAGTCGTAAATTCCACCTTGGACTATGTCGTTGATATCAATGTCTTCAGCATCATGTTCCAAGTGGGGTTCCTGCAACTTCAAAAATTGTAAATATTAGACATTTTAATAAATTAATAAATACTAACACATGCATTAACAAAATTATACATGTAATAACAAAATGACAAGTGTTTAAATATTACCTCAACTGTGGTTCTCTGGGTCTCAGGTACAACCACACCGGGTGCAGTACCACCCCCGTGAGAGGCATCAAACTCCTGCAAGAGTAAATATTGCATATATACTACGAATCTTTTAATATGTTAGATATAGTATGGAACAATTAAAAATTGAGTTCAATAACAAAGTTTTAAAACAAAGTCCTTACCTGACCACTAGTCATCGTACTGGTACCATGTCTTGGTCCAGGACCATAATAGGGTCCCCCACACGATGTGCAGACGTGCGGCTCGCTCTGAGGCACATGGGATGTCGGTCTATCCCCACCAACAGATGTCCCTCCACCACCAGAAGCTGGTGGTTGTACACCAACAGAGGAAGAGGGCCCTGTCTGGTCAATAGTGGCCGTGTGTTGAGAGACCATCTCAGCTAGAGTAAAAAATGCATCATGTGTCTGGGAAACCATGTCATGTGCAGGAGGGATGTCTTCCCTCGGTAGCTGGGCACGGGGTGTAGGTATCTGTGGATTGGCATCTCTATGCCTAGCATCGATTCGGTGTTGGGGCATTCCCCTACCAACTCCCTGGAAGCCCAACATGTCAAAATAGTTGACATGTTTCCCCATCACAAACTCTGCATATAATTTTCGGAGGAAGTACATCAGTACGTCCCTATTGTTGTGAGGGGGAATGTCAAAAACCATGTACCACCTATCCATCCAGTTGTCTCTGATGGGTGGAAAAGTGCACCACCCAATAGATATATGTGGCCTGCTGATCTCCAGGATGTTATCCGTCCCAGGCAGTCTAAACAATGAATAGATGGCTTGTTTTGTTATTTTCATCTTTTTTACCTCATTGCAACTCAAGCCATCAACATATTGTTGCCTTTTTCTCTCCCTGTAAGATGCGATGCTATACAACGCATCATTCGATCTTGCGATCGTATCAACAATAGATAACAATGAATCTGACAGGGAGCGGCAGAGCTCATCTCCACCCGTCCAAGCCAACCCAATCTCTCTCAAATGGCCAACGAACCTCAGTATCTCCGCATTGTTATGATCCATAGTAGCCACTGCAATCATAAATACAAATAAAATATCATTAGAAATATTAACACATGATATAATGACATATCTAAGAACTGAAAAATGTATAACTATTGACATATAAACTAAATCTATCATGTAAATTTAAAGATTGATCTTGAATTTTACAGTAAAGAATAGGCGGCATAATGTGTTGTTGATGAATAAAATACCAGTATAGGCAACGATTTTGTTAGATATGTAATTATTTGTTGTAGTGTGATGTTTTTTGGACTCCAAAGTCCATTTAGCAGAACTTTATGGATTCTATGGTTGCAAGGGTTCCACTGGATTAAATATCATGTATGATCTAGTATGTGATTGGCATGTTTAATCAAATACATCAACCTACCTATGTATCTTCACATTCATAGAGTCTATTGTTGAACTTTGTTGTCTTGACCTTAACCAAAAAGTACCCTTCGTTCAAGATGAAATATTTGTTAAAAGCATGGGAAGCTGAACTATACCTTATTTTGACACTTGGATTGGGAAGTTTCATCAAAACTATAAGGTGTTTATTGATGTTCTTGGAAGAGCAACTTCGAGAAGTTTCATCGAAATTATAAGGTGTTTATTTGTGGATTTTGGTATGGATTAACAAGGATCCTTGTGAGGATCCTTATTTCATGCTTTAATTATTGTTAAAGATGGGAATTGTAATATGGATGAGACTAGTAGCTAGTCTCTATTCTAATTATGGATCACGTTGTTAGAGTGTTAGTCTATTCATAAGCTATTTATTGTTAATGAGAGCGGCTATTGTTGAATGAAGTTGGTAATCAATTTCTAAGCCATTTATTAATAATGAATATTATTATCATTTTGATGAGGGTGATATTCAATGGTTATGGTAGCTATTGTTAATGAGGGTGACAATATTTCTATGAGGAAGGCAGGGTAATTCCTTTAGATGAGGCCACTTGTCAATTCCTACATCAATAATCGTTATCATAGATACAATGGGATGGTTTGGATCATATCACAACCAACTATATAAAATACACAACTTAAAGACTCAACATTAGAGTGTACAAAATGTCAAAAAAAAAACATGACAAAGAAAAAATCCCAATATATTCATTTGTTTTTTGAGTTAATTGGGGTTTTGGTTTCCATTGGGCATGGGAATTTTGTTAAATAATCAAAATTATTTCATTTTTATCATTAAATTGAGGAATTGGTTTCAATTGGCCAATTACATTGGGGTTCTTGTTTCCATTGGCCAATTACATCGGGTTTTTGTTTCAATTGGGCAATTCCATTGGGTTTTTGTTTCAATTGGCCATAATTTAATTTAATATGGTTTAGTTTTTCAATCTAAAAAAAATAAATTGATGAAGAAAATGAAAAAAACATGAAAAAAATGAAGAAAATACCTCACAAAGGGGAGGTTTATCCAAAGGTGGAGATGGAGGGCTCAAGCACACCCAAAATCACGTATGCACAGTCGAGAGTTCGTCCTCGTTCGTCCAATAGCCACGTCATTATGAGAAAAATACGGCCTCGGCCGATTTTTAAAAAAAAACAGGCTTTAGAAATCGCGCCTTCATTTTAGTGAAGGAAATTGCGCACGCGATTCTATTGACTAAAACGGAGGCATGATTTTTATTACTATCCTAGTTGGCATGACTATTGCCAGCCTTGGGACTAGGCTTGGCAGGTTTGGTGTTTCTTGGGATGTTTTCTTTTTTTTGGATCAAGAGTGATTGGCTTCACTCCACCATTGCATCTAAAAGGTCCCTCAACTTCTTGCACACACCCATACCCGTTGCCAAACGTTGAAATCATTTCCCTAGAACTTTTAGAGAATGCAAGAGCATCAGCTTTAAAAATATTGTAGTACACTGAACCAAGAAATAGGTCACAGAGTTCATAAACGTGAGCGATGAAATTGTTGTCCCACATATCAGCGCAATATATATGAACCGGTGGAGATTGGTTGGTCCAATTCCAATTTAGAGTTAGGAAAGCATTCGATGCATAGAATGTATCCATTACAAACCCTGACATATAGAAAAATAGTTTATGATTCTTGGGGGTTTTCTCATATTTTTCAATTTCCTCATGCAAATTAAATGACAGAATTTGTGCCCAGTTGAACGGATCACTTGTAAGCAATATATGGTTCGCTAGAGGAACCCACTTCTCTTTGAATGACGAATAATTGGGTAAACCATATAACCTGCAAATCATAGCGCACAACAAGGAAAATGGTTCCCTAAACCAAGATACTGCATATGCTAGAAGTGAAACAGGAATATCAAGTGTTGGGTCTTGCAGCCAACATTTCACCACTTGTTTGTAAATCAAATTGGCATGACTTTCGTCGACAAATTTTGACAAGAGAAGCTGCTTGGGAGTTGGCAAAGCATAAGCCCTAACAAAAATAGCTAGACATAATGAAGCAATAACGACATTATGGATATCACAAAATATCCCTTCCTTAGGGGCTACGTGGTCAAATGCCCACTTAACAGGGTTCGTGTAAGGAATAAATGGGGGTCTGGAAGCAACGTGATGGAGCTGAGAATTGTGTATCTGAAGGTATGTAGGTTGTTCATGACCAACATAGGAAAAGTCATCATTGTCAAAAATAGTATAAATTATGGACCACTCTATCTTTAAGCTCTTAGACACATAACCACTGGTGTCAGCGAAAGCACCGACATTAGGGTCTTTGTTTTTGTTCTCTTCAAGAGCCTTTTTAGATATGGTATTCCTAGTTGTGGCATATTCCTTCTCTTGTTGAATTTTAGAAACCATGTCTAAAAACAACCTAAGTTCAAATTTACCAGAAAAATACAATCACATGGCGAACACTTACAGGTGGAAATGCTCAAAAAGTTACAACTCCGACTGCTGTGACGCATAGGATATGCATTGTAAAAAACCCTGACGAGACTCAAAAATAATCAATAACAATGGTAAAACCCTAAATTCAAATATTAAAAAAGCGAACTCAAACGGCCAAAAACGAAAATAAAAAACAAAAATTAATCCTAATTTCCTATGCATAAATAGAAATCGACAAAATTTACTTTAATTTTCCATTTACCGAATCTCGAAGTGTTGGAAAGAGTCGCATTTCCCATTTCCGATATTTCCAACATCAGAAATCGAAAATAGGGAAAATAGAGAAACCCAAAATATATACTCTGAGACCACAAAATATATACAAAATCCGATATCCGATTCTGATATCCGATAAACATAAACTCGAAAATAGAAAATGTTGATGTATGTATTTGTGTTGAAATGTTTNAGTATATATATATATATATATATATATATATATATATAGGGAGTAAGTTAATTAAACCTTATTTGACCAACCCTGAAATCGGAGAAATGAATCAAGATTATAAATAAAAAAATCGAGATTTCTGATTTCCAATAAATTCAGTTAATAAACAATCAATTACTAGACCTACCTAAGTAGAGAGCTCATTAAATGTCAAAAATCGAAAACACAGATCTTGTGGAATTTAAAATCGGACCTTATGGTGTTTCTTAATGAAAAACATAGGACATAGACATTGTGTGATCTCTCACAGATGTATATAATTTGCACAAAATAATCGAAGAATATCATGCTATTACACTCTTGAGGATCTCACAGTTCGCACTATGATACAAGGCACAGTTCAGGTTTATCTATCAGTTTACTGTCTCACTATGACTAATTCTGTCACAAAAGTTTTAGTTGCAAAAAGACACAACATTTTTACCCTCTCTCCGTTTCTTTGCACCTCATGGTGAAAATGCTACTTAAATACAACTATTTGATTATTAGATACAACTATGAGCTTGAATCCATTGATGGTACAACTATCACAGCCACATAACATGTGGCTAAATGATCACGTCGATAGGGATCAAATGGTCGACATATAGTTATGGAATGGAAGGAAGTTTGGAAATATGTTTTTATTTGTCATATTCTTCCAGTAAAATGGGTTCAAATGTGAGTTATCCATCCCTAGCTACATGTTTTCACAGACATTCTTCTTGTTATCTATTTATCAACTATCAGTTATTTTTTATATTCTTTTTCTTTTTATCTCATTCCTTTTTTTATAATTTTTTATTTCGAATTTTGAACGAATTCCATAGAGTCAATATTAACTATACACTTGTCTCGTCCTCATCCATAGATGAAAAATAATAGGTCGTAGTCCACCCTAGATATAAAATAAAAACGTATATCGAGGTAACTATTAGCTTATGACGTTTACTTGAATTTCTCATATATTTACTTTTAACTTAACTATTAGATACAAATATTAGCTTAACTCCAATTATTTTACAACTATTAGCTTAACTTCAACTCTAATCACGGTTATATTGGATAACTATTATCTTAATTATTAGATAAAACTATTAGCTTAACTCCAATGATTAGACAACTATTATCTTAAGTTCAACACTAATCGCCATTATATTGGATAATTATTAGATTAATTATTAGAAAACTATTAGATTAAGTCCAATAGTGATACAACTATTCAATTAAATTTAGATGAACTTTGTAATTAAAAATTGGTAAAACTATTAGATATACATGTAGTTGTACTCCAATGACTCATCTCTTAGCATGAGAAGTCTTGAAACCATGCACCCCCCAATAAGATTTCCATTTGGTAGGGTAGCATCATGAGGACAATCAATTTGGTAATGTGTTGTGATTGTGATAGGCTCAAGGCAATCTATAAAAATGAATGAGAAAGGGTGAGGGTTCTCAATTTGTTTTATTTCAATCAAGATCTGATAAGCTGGATAGTTAATACCCGTAAGTTGGATAGTTGTCACAGGTCAACCATAGATAAGAACTTTTAAAGTCGAAAGGTATTCAACCTTTTTTATGTGTACATAATATTATGATGTGTTTAAAGGCTTTTTAATTAAATTTTTATTTTTATTTTTAATAATTAAATTTCAAACAACAATTTATTTCCAACTATCGAGCAAGTACTCTACTCCCTCTCACTCCTAGGATTTTTTTCCCTGCACCCACCATGTAAAATTGGTAGTTTAAAACAAGTCGTTGTGTTCAATCCAATTCCGTGTGCTAAATATGTGTCAAATATATAATGAAGGCATTTAAAGGAATTATTTCCACCTTTAATCTATATCGTCATGCTAGTGTGTTGCAAGGTAATGTCACTACTACAAGATGGGGTTGTTTAAGACAAATTTGAAAGACGAAATTAACATATTGTCTTAAATATTTCTTTCTAATTATTTTATGATAGTTAAAACAATTTTTAAGACAAATTTTAAAGAGGAAATGAACATATTGTCTTAAATATTTCTTTCTAAATATTCTACGACAGTTAAGACATTTTTAAGACAAATTTTAAAGATGAAATTAACATATTGTCTTAAATACTTCTTTCTAAATATTTTATGCTAGTTAAAAATGATTTTTAAGAAAAAATTAGATTAAAAGCTACTTTCATTTTTTTATTTTTGAAGTTGCTATTTTCTTATAAAAAACTAAAGCTGATTTTTAGGGAGGCAAAAGGATTTTGGATTTTGCATTTTGCATGAAGCTTTTGCTCAAACAGAAGGGTTGTGAGAGATGGCATGGGCGTTGATGAAGTAGCAGATGAACCAGACAGGTAATGATAATATGGGCTGTAATTTAGATTTTGTTCTGTTTTCGAATTGTTGGGGTTAATTTCAGTACGATTCACTGAGTTTCACTAGGTCTGGACAATATCGGTTTGACTGAAATCAAATTGTACTATATTGCAGTTAGGTTTTGCTCAGAAATCTCAGGAACGCATGGACATACGGTGCGGTCGATCCTAATAACGGAACCGCTACGCTCTGTATGATTAGAAGGGTGGTTAAAGCTTTTTTTCCCTTTTAATGATATAATGTAAGCAACCAAAGGAAATAAATCGTTATGTACTTATCTTTTTCTTTTTCCTCACAGATTGCTCCAAGATTTGGAAAACTTCTCAAGCAAATTACCCATATTTTTGGGTGTTCCTGGTGGCTTGCATCTCCTGTTTATAATCGTATGCATTTTTTCCGCTCGGAAACGATTCAAGTATGCCATATTATGAAGGCGTGGGGAAGGTCTCTTTGCTATTATTATCTGCTTCCTTGACATACACTTCATTGAATTACATAGTTCTAATTAATTTTACTCCATTTTCTGATATAGCTGGCCATTTTCAATTTTGTAGGTCACTATATGGGGGAAGACTCCCAAGTCAGAGAAGGTGAGCAAACACCGGGGCCTCTACGTTCTGCAGAAAATTTCGCTCTGCCCAAGCCTTGGGAGGCCACATGAATATCCACAGGAGAGATCGGGCGCGCCTGCGACAAGGTAATCCTATTGATATTAACATTAATCCCGAGAGTAATGTTGCAGCTTTTGATCATATTCATCCTCGATATGAATTGATTAGCCCAGAACCCTATTATGCTTATCATGAAGGCCGACATCATCTAGATCTTATGTATCACAATACTATTGCTTTTCAGTTTGATAAGTCTGTTGTTAGGTTATTCCATAATTCCTAGCTCATTTGATCTGGTCCAATCCCCAGCAATTTCAATAATCGAGAATGGGCTTATGAACTGACCCAAGTAATCGAAATTATAAACAATATTTCAAAATCACTGAATTTATCTATCTTCAAATTCTATCACCGAATCGAATGAGATTTATTTTAGGCTGGTAAAGGCTTGATTGAGACTCGTCCGGAGAAATGACAACATACCCATTATTCTTAACTTACAAAATTTAGTATATTTATTTAATCGATATTCTACATTCCACAGTTGTGAAGGCTTTGTGTTGTGTGCTTATTTAGTTTGATCTGTTGTTTTCGAGCCGTGTAATGATTTCGTAAAATTCCATATAAAGAGAAGGAAAGCAGTTTTCATCCGAGTGATTTTCATGGCATTGAGCTAAAATGTGCCAAGTTTTGGATTTTTCTTTTTCTTTTTATAATAGATTTAGTAACCTCACATACTTATAAGCATTGAGATTATGCAATTCCAAACATATCTATACAAATTCAACACTTTTAAACCTTATTTATAAAAAAAAAAGTTCAAGAAAAAATCCCTAAACTCAGAACTTTTAACCTACTCTATTTTCACATCATAAAGAAAGACAAGATTTCTATCAGACTGATTTTCTCTAAAGATGTGGGGTCAATATCTGTTCTTTGCGCTTCTATCATCCACATACACCTCTAACACCTATCCCTGGGCATCGTGCGTGGATTTTGATTAATACATATATTTTGTATTCTGATAATAATCGAATAGGGTTTGAACTAAGTGGCGTATATTTTGTATTCTGATAATAATAGAATAGGGTTTGAAGTAAGTGGCGTGTAACGATGGTAGTGACTCGTCAGTCCCATTGAGCTCACATTTTCTTCACTGTGTTCTCTTCCACAGAAGAAAAGGATTAGGATTGTTTATTTTCATAATTACTTTTTCAAACATCCACTACCGTATCGTATAGCCTCTTGAGTAACGAAGTCATAATCAAACCCCTAATAAAAACACAGCTAATTACCAGCTTTATTCCCATGATATCTCACCCTGCATCATCCTTTTCTTCAAATCCTGCTACACCCTCGATGCTTATTTCCATGTCTCTATTCAATAAAAACCCTTACAACCCTTCCCCAAATCTATTCTCTTTAGACACTCAGACTCTACAGGCACCTTTTGATAGAGTTTCTAAGGGCTGTTCGGACTCTAACGGATCAGCAGAGGCCAATAGGTGGAATACACATACAGATTTTCTCTTCAACAAAGCCAGCATGAAGGTTGAGACAGTCGAAGCTGTCGAAACCCTTTTTCCAGAGACTAAAGCATATGTTAATGTACTGGGCATTATGAAAATTAATCGATGCTAAAGACTTTATAATATATGATAGTACACAAGTAGCTCCAACTCTCAGTATATAATATATGATAGTACTTTATGTTGTTAACTCTTAAACGTTTTAATTTGTGTCTATTTCTTCACCAATGAGAGTTGGATCTACTTGCGTATCACAAAATGTAGTTGACTTAAGAGATTATGCCTCGAAGACTGACTCTTATTCATTATCTTCTTGTTCAAGTAATAACCCTCTCACATTAGAGCACTTACACTATTTAGGATTGAAATATCTTGAGTATTTCAAGATTTTTGTGATTATTGCTTAAAAAATCTCTAAAAAATACAAATATTAAATTTTTTTATATGAAGTTGTAGGGTACTAGCTCAATGGTAGAGCAGTTGCATTATATAATGCAAAAAGTTAGTGGTTCGATTCCACCGTACCCTATCTTAAATATTACATTCTATAACTATTACATTGAGGGAGGGTATTGAGACAATATTTTTGTAAATTGTCTTCACTTAAGACAAAAACAAAATTGTGTATTGTCTTAAATATTGTCTTTAACGGGGTGTCTTAAACTATTGTCTTTAATTTAAGACAATTTAAATTAAAGACAATAGTTTAAGACAATTATTTAAAACAATAGTTTAAGGTTAAAGACAATATTTAAGACAGTACACAATTTTAGTTTTGTCTTAAATAAAACAATTTACAAAAATATTGTTTTAAATATTCTCTTAATACCCACCTCCATGTAGTAGTGTGTTGCCTCTGCAATTAGAGTTAAATTAGTGTCAATGGTTGCTAATTAAGCTGATAGCAATGTGTGTTCGCTAGGTAACAATCCTTATACGCATAACAGTAAACAAATCCCGTCTTCACTTCTATCTCTCTCTCATCGGATTCCTCTACGTGTTGCATTGTGTTTGATGTCTGCCCAAAAGATTTCATTGTCGAGTTGGCGACTTTCTCCAACATATTCTACGTATTCTTCCTCTTCTAGTATGTGTTTAATTAGGTGTCACTTCTACTTCCCTGGATTGGTTCTGTGTGTAAGCCAGGTGCGTGATTCTTCCTCGTGTATGTGTTTAATTAAGTGTCACTTCTACTTCCCTGGATTGGTTCTGTGTGTAAGCCAGGTGCGTGGGTGGTCATCTTTATTTGGTTCCTAGTGTGTGCCCTTGAAATTCGAGCATCACGTGGCATATATGACAGACACTCTTTGTTTTTTATTTCTCATTAGTTGCTTGGATGGGAATCGAGAACCTTATGGCAAGGGATTAAGGAACGAAGTGAATATTTAAATGGGAGGAGCGTCCCCTTAGGATCGATAGCGTAATCTCCATGAATAGATTGGGTAGTAAGCCATAATTTGAACATGCTAATTGACACCCTGCGAGATATAGTTCTGGTTGTAATGTGGTACAATTAAATGTACTTCTGTCTCATATCTGCAATATTACTCATAAATCATTGTTGAGTTCTGTATATAGACCTCTGTGATTCCTTCAATAAGATCTGGAATGTGAGCCTCCTTGTGCTAGATTGTAGCGGTTTATTACTTAGATGCCATATCCATTATATGTAATGAAGGTCTGAATGAGTGTACCTCCACCTCGAGGAAAGTAAATTATTTTACCGCTCTTTAGAGACACTCCCATCTCCGTGCATAAATATGAAATTAGAGGTGGCATGAGATGAAGGGATGAAGCCTGAACTCAGAACCATAGTTTAATGGCTAATTTAGTTTATCTTAATTAACTAGCAACAACCATATTACTAAGATTAATATGTTTGAAATACACAAATAGGTATATATTTGACATATTGATAATTTTATTTTTATTAAAAAAATGTGTCAATTACTTTATCTAATAGTTAATTTAAAAGTTAATAGGAAGCTTAAACTAAGCCTTATCCACATTAATTCGACACATTGTGTAATTGATTGTTCTTAGTGCATGGTTTCACTGCAATCAAGGTCAACTTCTCAATCTAATAGTTGTAAAATCATTGGAGTTAATCTAATATTTATCCAATATAACCGTGATTAGAGTTGAACTTAAACGAGTTAAGGTAATAGTTGTATGTAATAGTTAATTTAAAAGTTAATATATTGGCAATTGCAATTCAAGTGAAAGTCATGATTGGAGTTGAAGTTAACCTATTAGTTGTATCATCAATGTATTTAAGCTAATATTTGAATATTTGTATCTAATAATGAAATAGTTGAAACTGCATTTTTCTTTCTCCAAGTATTACGGAATGTACCACTAACATGCTTTAAAAAGAATCGAATACCTAATTATATCTATATGAAAAACCTAAACATGTAATATGAACTCTATATTAGCTTCTAGCTAGATGCCCAACTACTAGATGTTTAGGAGTTGGAACTATATGCCAAATGCACTTGGACTAAGTCTTTAGTGATTAGAGTTGAAGTTAAGCTAATAGTTGTATAGTTAAGGTAATAGTTATCCAATATAACTGTGATTAGAGTTGAAGTTAAACTGTAATAGTATTTAATAATCGAATAGTTAAAGATTCATTTTAATTTGTACAACTATCACTAAGTGTACTTATAAGATGTTAATTAAGTTAAATTTTTTTTTGTTGAAATGATTAATTATTAATTTTGGACAATGCCCATAGAATCAATCTGAATGGTACACTTGTCTCATTCTAGTTTAATCTTGGACTAGGCCCATAAAATCGATCTAGACAATACACTTGTCTCATTTTCATCAGTAAATAAAAAGACATAATATACCATAGATTAACGGATAAATAATGAATGATCTAAATTACAGATCCCAAAGACCTCACAGTGCATTAATTGAGGATTGCAAATACTTTCAAAATTGGGCCTAGATACAATCAAACCCGATATGAATCACTAGAATTATACACGAAGGCATCTCTTGTATCTACAACGTACCTAAATGTACGCCCATCAATCAACACAACATGCCTATAGTTGGGTGTGATATTGATGCTTGCTCGGCCACCATGAAATTTACAAGGTAGATACTCAAAATCATGCATATTAATGTTATTGCTTAAGAAGCCTAACCAGGTTTGTACTGTGCCTGCAAAGATGGTGTTTGGAATAAAAATGAAAAGCAATTTGAAAATCATGAATTTGCATAGAAAGTAAACAGAAAGCATGAAAAATACAAAACCGTCATCAGATTTCCTTTTAACGGACAGTAAATTTGAAATTCCAGGCCTATCATAATTCAAGTCAGGTCTTCAAAATATAATTCATAGTAATGAAATCCTCCGACGGGCGCTCTTTCTCTTCGTTTTCTGGTAAGCGATGACAACAACGAGGAATGGATATCGGTTTCCAATGTAATACCAGCTAACTGGAAGGCAGGTGTTGTCTAAGACTTCGACATTCAACTCAATCAATTCATTCTCTATCTATAACTAGAGACATGTAGATTTTAAGATGACGATAATCGCTTGTTATTATGAACATATGGCCGTGTGTTCAAATAAGGTTGACGGGGAACGAATCGTTATTAAATAAAATGTATTTTCCCCGAAAACCAATAACACCGACGCGTTATTTGGGAGTGGACTATGTCACTCTTAGTGTGGAGTTACTTACAACTATGTACAATATGAATAAGTTATTGAAAAGTTGATGTGGCAAGATTATGTTCACGTTACAAATTTGGTAAGCAAATGCTCCTTTGGGAATGGTGAGTGTCTGCATTTAAAGATGATGTAATGTATGACTTTATATATGTATATATGATCAATTAGTTATGCATCAATCAAATTCTTTTAAAATATATATGAAATTTCAATAACATTAAAAAATATAATTAATGATATTTTTTAAAAATTTAATATTTAATCAAATAATATATTTACTATGAGTAATGTCTTTTGAATTTAATATATTTTATGAATTTTTTAAAGCTAAATTATATATATTCATATTCAATAATTTTAATAATGTAATAACACTTTTCATTCAACTGATCACATATCGGTCCTGAAGGGTTCGGTAGTTGGTCTATGAATGTTTTTTTGTTTAACCTGGCTTGCAACAAGAAAATGTCATATTCAAACAGAAACTTTGGAATAAGTTGTAGATGATGTATGATATTCAAACAGAAAATGTCAAATGCCCATGGGAGTGTTTATATGACCAGAGATTACGCAATTTTGTGATGTAAAATTCAGCTCGTTCGCGATGTAATCGGATGTATTATGGAATGTAAAAATTCGAAGTGTGACGGTTATTTTCCAAAAGATGGAAAATGTCACTGGGTATTGATGACGGAGGGCGCCACATTTATTATCTTGTCGTTTAAGTTACTGTGTGTGTTTTATTCCATCTCGAAAAGGTGACATGCACATGTTTGTCGAAGATAATATGCCTCATCCCGGGGAATCTAAGACCCGACTCGACTCGATATTTTCAATAATGTCTATGTATTCATTTTTATTAAGTTTACATGCAGGTTAACATAGACTATGGAATAATAAGTTTTTGATAACATAAATAATTTAGGTGCAACTTTTTGGACAATCTTACCACATAAATTTTAAGAGTATCTCGTCATTATACCTTCATAAAAAAAACATTGTTGGTGGCTACTCGTATTTTCTTGATTCAATATAAAACATGGAAGGCTGCAGAGAAGCAAGTCCGTGCGAAGGTGTGATAGAGATGATAGCTATAAGGTGTGATAACGCTAGAGTCAGTGTGAATTAAGGTATGTAGTTGCTTGTGTGGATCGGGCAAGGAGCAAACAAACGGCGCGTATTCAAGTAATTCTTTATATATGTCATTATGCGTGGATTCGGTGTGAATTGAAGGTGCGAAGTCGGAAGTAAATGAATGAAATAGGTCGAGAGTTGTCGGATAATGTGGTAGACTGGGAACGCAAGTAGATTGGGAATGTATGCACGCAGAAGCAACGAGATTAAGTAGCTGCTTGCTCCCATTCATCCGGCGTAGCTGGAGACATTGTATAACCTGCTATCGAAGCTAAGATATTATATAACCTTGGAAGGCTCAGAGCCTGCAAGGCAATAAACGAACGAATATATAGCTATGTTACCAGAAACGAGAAACGTGAAACAGAACGCCAAACGAAAACGGTGTTGAGAGGTTTCACCTATAAGAAACGAGGAGAGAGAAAAATAACAAAACACAAAAAATTATATATAGGAAATTAACAGAGAAGTCTATCACTACCCCGGTCACTGGTCACTGTTCATGACATCAATGCAATAAATTCCAAAGATCAATGCAGGCAAACATTATAATTTACCATGAAAGTATAAGCATCAATATTTAGAGAGCAATCTCGAAGCTCGGAAAGGTACTTAGTTTTGTGGAAATCACAAGCCTGCTGCAGTGGAGGATCCACCACACTATCCTACAACTTACATGCAGATGTAATTGCACATGTTAAAAAAGCCCTTTTCTAGAACAGATTGAGGAATTCAGATCTAAACCATGAGCGATCCTGATTGAAGGACAAGTGGCCGACCTTGTGCATGGCTTTAGAGTACAAGATATTCTTCTGGACACATACAAACAACAACAAGTCTTTCTCCATGTGTTCTCTGCTCCGAAATGCCAATCCAATCTCCATCATTTTTTTGTGAATGTCAATGTCTATTTTTTTACAGGGGTCTATGGATTGCTATTTATCTATATAGTAAAAGCATTGCAAAGCAACATTACTACTTAGAAATCTACACCAATGGGTTTGCTCTTGAAGTATAAGAATTCCATGTATTGTTTGGCTGTGCTTATTATTTTGTATTTGTACTGTGGCTTATAAGTTATAACATTCATTTTCTTCTACATCCTCTGTGGATTCTTGTCATAAAAAAATTGCTTTTGGTAGTTGCTGATTATTCTTTGTACCTGTTTAACCTAAACCAAGCTTGTGCAAAATGATGATAGGCTCAACAACCACATTAAGGCCATACCAACAATAAGACATGCAAAAGTTGATTTCGGACCAGTTCTATCCCTACATGCTGTCCAAAAATACCTTTAAAAGTAGGGCAAAGTCAAAATCAGAAAGCACCAACCACCCTGTCAATCCAATCAGGCTTAACAAGGAAAGCTTGCAGCCCCTATTTTCACGACTTCACAATAGCATGCATAATGACATGGGCCCATTACTCAACATCTCTAAGCCTCCTTACATATTTCTATAAGTAAATTGGGAACTTCCGAGCAAGTTCTAAACCTCTTAACCATCGATCACAGATCCAAACCCTCGAGACCGTAATCTTTGTATTTCATTTAACCTCAATGGAACAATTTTACTCTAGCAACCATTTGCATAATCATTCTTCGGCTACTATGTACAATTTTAAAAACATGGAGTCTTCCTTTTCAAAAAATTTACAATAGTTCCTCTTATGCAGATAATGATGCATTTTTAGAGATGAAGCCCAAGGCCATATTTGGAATTTTAGGACAGGAGTTTCAGGCATTGCTTGAGAAAATTCATCAACTAACAGTACTATTTGTCAAAACAACCATTAGAGGAAATTTGAGGTCTAAAATGGGCCCCCTAATGAAAATAATAAAATAATAGTTATAATAATAAAATAATAGTTAAAATAATAAAATTATAGTTATTAATTTTGGAGGAAGAATGAAAAAAAAACTACTTTTTGTGTTCATATTTTCGACATATCTCCCTATTTTTTTACTCAAATTCTGAGTGGGAGAGCTTATTAGATGCGGAATTTAATTCTGCATCCAATGAGTACCCACACTGCATACTTTTGATGGACCCTTCTACCCCAAAGACAAGAAATACTTGAAAAGACGTCATGATGACATCATCATCACATTTTTTCAGGTATTTTTTGTTTTTGGGGTAGCGAGGTCCATCAAAAGTATGCAGTGTGGGTACTCGTTGGATGCGGAATTAAATTCCGCATCCAACGAGCTCTCTTGCTTGAAATTTGAGTAAAAGAACGGGGAGGTATGTCAAAAATACGATAAAAAAAATAGTTTTCTTTTATGACAAATATGTCAATTCAACCATTATGGTTGACTCATTTTATTGAAATTCTATTGGTTCTTGAATTCCAACTCACAAAATTTATTGTTGGCGCATTTTCTTATAAGGCGCATTTTAGACCCCAAATTTCATCTAATGATAGTAGACTCATATTTGTTGTTTGACGCTTGTGACAATTACAAATGGTTCAATGCAAAGCTAAATAGGAGGTTTGGAGGTGTATAGTTTAGCATGGAAATCTGGATATTAGTCTCTAGGTTCTGGGTTATGAAACATAATCTATTTCAATTTTTAAAAGAATCAGCGACAGCATGTGTATTAGTGGATGCACTTACTTGGAAAGTTACAAGTGTCAGATTTCTTCTAATGTTATTTCCCAGAGGTGGAATCTGAGGAGCATTTAAATATTTTTACGGCATCTAGACTCCAGAGTCCCAACCGATACAACCCATCTAGATTGTGAAACAGTAATACTGCTTCTTGGTAGTGGTCACTCCTGGGATCATGTGAACCAATTTCAAACTGGTCTCAATGCTCCAGGACCAACACTCTTCTCGGTTTTGTTTTTAGCTTGACAGGGATCTCAACGGAGGACCAACACTCTTCTCGGTTATGTTTTTCGCTTGACAGGATCTCAACGGAGAGTGAAAGGCAAAATTAAAAACTGTACACTCAAAATTCAATGCAAAGAGTGAGGACCGGCGGTGGGATGTAGCAGCACACTTCCTTCCACAACACTCAATCTTCAGTAAAACCAACATTTAGATCCCTGACTTACCACCTACCTTCATTAATAGCTCTACACATTACGAATATGAATTGCATCGGAAATGATTAGCAACGAACCGAGTTCCAAGACGAACGACAAATCATTTCTTCTGAAACATTGTGTGAAACGATTCGTTTCATAAAAAACGATTTTTTTGTTCTGGAAACGAAAATGGATGTAGAAAACAGTGGTTTCCGTCCCATCGTCGTTTCTACTCCGTTTTTCCATAAAAACGCAGAGCCCGGTCACGTTTCTGGTAACATATATGGTGAACGACAACAAAAAGGGTTCAGTTCCATTCGAATGAGAATCGTCGGGTGGCTGGCGATAAATGAGAAGAGACCTTTTTTATGACAAAGATGTGAGGGTTTCTTTTCTAGATGTCAAATATTTACAGGTCGTGAGTGTGACTCTTCACATGAAAAGCTCTTCCAAGTCCGAGATCTTTGATTTTAAGCAAGGCTATATTTTTTCACGAAGAGAAGAAAATAGAATGCAATTGAAATCCTAGCTATAGTAAAAGTAAGTTAACATTTACTCTTCTAATGCATTGATGGTAAAAGCAAGTTCTCTTAACTAAGCAAGATTATTTTTAAGTTGTTATCATGTTTTTTTTTAACTGAACCATGTTGATATAAACAACTATTAAAATGACTTGCTAATTCAAAAAAAAGAAAAGTTCCTTGCATGCCTTAAAATAAGAGCGTGAACTCCTATAGAGGACACACTTCTCACCTTTTCTCTTTTATCTTGTGAGTATTGAAGAATGAAAAGTCAAGAATATGAACAGGATTTAGAAGTTATCAAGAAATGGATCAGATTTCCCTATATGAATCGATATTATTTGGTATGTTTTCAGAATTCTTCCAATTGATCAATAATTGTTGCTCCTGCTTGTTAAAGAACAGATAGTTGATCCTTCTTATTTTTATTTTTTTAGAATAAGTCGATATCAATGAATTCCTGTAATTGTTTTCACGTTGAACCCTCCACATTATTTGAGAGTTGGAAAACCCAAGGATTTAAGGAAATGTGTGACTGAGTTCTTGATTAATTATGGCATAGCTGGACGAAGAGTCCCATGCCAAAGAAAAAACGTGTGACTGAATTCTTGGTTAACAATTGTAGAGATGGGCGTCTCCCTTGAAGAAAACGACCCATAACAGAAAAAATGTGACTGTAATTATTGATTATTAATGGTTTGGTGCCTCCATTGGGTGAGAAATCCTTGGCTTGTGAAACATTGATGGTATTTTAAATTAAAATTTAGCAAGGAATGGGTGTTTACTTGGGAGATTAGCCCCCAATTCCCCCAAAAAATGTTGAACTGTATTAACTAAATGTTATCAAGGATTATGGTTTAACCTGTGCATTCCAAAACATGTATGTAAGTTTAACCTGGGAAGCTCCATAGGACATCGACCCTATGTCCAAAACACGTGAGAATTAAAATTCAACAGTACTTGTGATAAATGTTTATTTATGCATAGTTGGGCACCTCTTAGAGCAATCTAATGCTTAACCAAATCGTTGAATTCATACTCCTTAAATTTAATGGCTGGGTGTCTCCCTTTGAAGAGAACAATCCCATGCCAAGACAAATCGTCTGACTATTACTTAAAGTAAACTTGCATGCAAAAAAAGAAAGATGTTTGACTGAAATTGATTGAAGTTGCACAAGTTAGACGATCCCATGCCTAAAGAGAAATGTTTGACTCATTTTATTATTGTAAAATATGTATATTTAAACATTACATGTGTGGGCATCTCTTGGTAGGTAGATATCATGCTTAAGCATTGTATGGGTAGCATTCAATTTTGGTTACCAAACTAGGAAAGGCAACTTCCACTTATTCACTTTTTTGGCCATGTTGAGGCCATGCACAAACAAGGGATCCATGTGGCTGTAGGTGGAGGCCATTTGTTCGATAGATATCATGTATTTCTTTCTTAATGTGGTTCTGTGGTTATGATTTCCAGTCGGTGGAGGTCATTGTTCCATTCGCCTTTATATTTTCTTTTTTTGCGGCACATTTTGACTATTTCTAGATTATATGCAACATACCCCCTATTCCGGGTTCATGTCTTCGTGTACATGTACATAAGGTAGCGTCCCAGCTTGTGCCATGAGAAGCAGATCCACCAACAGTGAACCGTGTTACGGATTCTACCTCTATCTCTAGTGCTTCAACTTGGTTCATGGGAATTGGAATATTATTTTCCCTAGTAAATGTCAATTAGCCCTTCTGCAACCATAGAATGGTCTATTGCATGTTTGCCCTTGTATTCATCTAGTGGCTACTCAATGCATCCTTTTATCATTCTCTATCAATATATTAATGTCTTATAAGCAATAACAAGGATTTGGGCAAATTAGTAATACACCTTTGTTTGAAAGTAAAACAAAAGACAAAACAAATAGATTGGAGAAACATCAACCAATGAAACAATCAAGAGGTAAAAACCAGTTTTCAGTTTTATTAGGTAGCAGTTGTCCATTTAAAATTTCATTATAATATATATATATATATATATATATAAACTTAGGACACATATCTGCACATTGGAAACTATTTTCTCACATGGATTGTTGTATATTGAATATTCTCTAAAATAAAGTTGTTGTTATTTTTATTTTTCCTATCCATTCATAACTATAGTCCTAAACAATCTCCATTGCAACCATCAAGTATCACCCAACTATGTTCAACAAAATATAGCAAGGTTTTTGAAGGCGATGTCTTGGCACTATATGGACCCGCCCAAATAAGAAGCTTGACTTCACCAACAAAAACCCATCTACTGCATGTTGCTTTAGTGAACAAGGAAAGACAAATGACAACAATAGACATTAACAATCACTTGATTCCTCATTTTGTTGATTAGTTTCATCCTGGAACTAGTGTCATGATCAATGAGTTTGGCCTGAAGAAAAAAGATTCGCACAATAGAGGAGATGCAAAATTTTGGAGTTTCCTCCTTGACAAGTCAAAGATTGAACAATGAAGATCACCAATTTGAGTAAAGACATCTATAAACAACTAACATTGTCTATTTTGGTTCACATGGTCCAATATCATGAGCTATCTCGGAAGATCCTGGAGGGACAAATTCAGATAAATTAAAGAATCAAATCTTTAATGGCTTCTTCAAGCACTTCCCCAATCACTTACCAAGGTGCTCATGCTCCAACAAGCACAATCTACAGTGAAAAGGTGCACAATCACTTTAGCCACGGTTTATTAAGTTGCCTTACTGCTTCATCAAGTGAACTGTTAAAAGTCTAAAATGATTGCTAAGGATTATTGTAATATGGTTTGATAGAATAAATCTAGCTTATGAATGGAGTGTAAATGGGGGTAAAAGATCATTTCTCAGAAATTTTGTGAACTGCTATAATCGGTTCAGAATACACCTGGGCTAGGTTGTTTACAAGAATTTGACATCGATATGGTCCAGTGGCAAGCGAATACAACTCTAAATAAACGAGTATACAACAAGTATGTGAACATATTATTACTTTCTACAATCATAAAGCAGTAATAAAATAAAAAATAGTTTATGATGTGCATTCACTCCAAACATATATTGATTCAGTGAGTTTCTTCGCCTCGATCCGCTGAGATGGATTCACTGAGCCACTACGTCTCCATCCACTCACCTGCATGGAACTTACACCGAGTATACAACATGTATGTGAACATATTATTACTGTATACAAATCGAAATGCTTTATGATGTGCATAATTATGCAGACAGTTTGACCATTATACTTGCATTGTGGTGGTTGATTCATTGAGCTGGATATGATTTTTCCTACTCCCATCGAGCCTCTATTTTCATGTGTTTTGCTATCTCTCACAGGCCTGTTGGATTGAGCAGCTTCATTGCATCTGGCATTTGGCAGAATTGTTGGATTGAGCAACTTCATTACATCTGCCGCCTACAGCGAACATGGCCTTTCCAAAGCTAGGGACATGGACTTTCCAAAGCCTCAACATATAGAGGTTCAACCTACCTATATCAGCTTGTTCCTTCCCATCTGACAAAGGAAAATACACATGCACTGCATGCACACCACTATGCATCATTTTTCACACCACTTGGCATCGTTTTTTTGTTGTTGTCTGCCGAAGAGTAAGCCGGTGGGTAGGCAAAAAATGCTTTTGTTTATTTCTATGCATCAAACAAACATTTAATGTTAACAATTACCGCCAAACTAATGCTAAGGGAGTAGTAGCATTAACATATATCAGTCATTTTTTACCAAGCTCATATTGAAACTTAGGATATCATGATGTTGAAAAACATACCCGCCTCGAGAAGAGGCCAAATAAGAGGTTCAATTCTCTAATTGGTTGAGAGAATGGTGGGAAAATTGGTGTTGTAACACATCAATTGAATGATTATTTAAAACAATGGCATTATAAATGATTGAATAAAACTTAGGGAAATAGTTTCATATAGTTGCATAAATTTATGTGCAGATTAATAGAATCGACGGCAGGCCAATTCCTAGAGTCCCTACAGCCAGAGGGCATGGACTAATAATGAAAAAGAAATGCGTCTCTATGAGTCTATACATTTTTAAGCTCATTCAACATACATAAGGCCTCTATAGTCGATGTGTATATTCATTTTCCAGCTTATTCGGCATCAAACGAGTATAATTAAAAATTATTAAAAACAAATATGGAGATGTCTATGACTCCATTCAATTTTTTATTTTTAATTATCAAAAACAAATAGACATACGTCTAATTGTAAAAAGGTGTTTGATCAAATAAATATTATATTTACAGAGTGTGAATTTATACTTTAGAAATTGCGGTGGAGTAAAATGTATGTTTTTTCCCCGATCGTAAGAGGATGATACAAGTGTATTGTCTAAGTCGTTTCAAATTCAAAATAACTAGTTGTTGATTCATGGATAACTTGTATCTAGCTCATGCATGGATAACAATCATTGCTAGGAAACATGTTTAACTAGAAGAGGTAACTTATTCATGGCACTTAACTTTCCAGGCAACCTATTTAACTAGAAGAAGTAACTTTTTAAGGTTTAAATGTGATTCTTCCATAGTTGATATATCATGTACCTAAGTGCAATAAAGGTTTCCATGTAACATTACAATTAATAGAAATACTTAACTAGAGTCTATCACACTATAACCTCATCAATCATTCTCAAGTATAGTGCAACCAAATAATATTTTGATTATGAATTTTTCCATTACCGCTATTTATCCCTATTAGAGTTTACCATACAATCGGGGAGCTATTTATAACATTCATTTATATAGAGTGGTGGCATTTCTATCTGTATGGAAAATTATATATTACAATAACAACACTATGGTCAATTTTTATTTTTAACCATTCTTTTATTTTAATAATTTGATCAAGAATATACCCATTATGATCACAATACTACAAAGTACAATCCATGAACTATTTATATTATTCTTGTTAAAAAATGATTGCAATTCAATGTGTATGGAGCATTGTTCATAAAAATTACAAGTGCGTGGGCCTATTTTAATTACGTTTATATGGTATAATTTTGGGATGGACTACCATCTATGACGTTTTCATCAATGGGCTAGAATGAGACAACTTTAATGTCCAGATTGATTCTATTGATCTTGTTGAAAATTCATAATTAACAATTTCAAAAAAATAAAAAAATATCTTAGTCAACATGTGATAAGTACACTTAGTGATAGTTGGAAAAATCAAACATCAACTTCAACCTTGTAACTAAAACTCCAATCATGATGCTACAACTTTAGCTTAATTTCAACTCCAATCACGACTTTTACTTGAATTGCAATCGCAAATACATTAACTTTTAAATTAACTATTAGTTACAACTATTAGCTTAACTCCAATGATTCTACAACTATTAGCTTAAATTCAACTCCAATCTTTGTTATATTGGATAACTATTATATTAACTACTAGAGAACAATTAGATTAACTGAAATAGTGATACCATTATTGACTTAAATTTAGATGAACATAACAATAAAAATTTATTAGATGAACGTTTAGTTGTACTCCAATAACTCCATTTCTTAGTCTGTGAAGTCGACCTTCATTGCACTGAAACACTGCACCACCCAATAAGCTTTACATTTGGCAGCATAACATCTTGAGAATAATCAATTAGGTAATGTGCTCTGAGTGTGATAGGCTCAATGCAATCTATAAATATGAATATGAAGAGGTGAGGGTTATCAATTTTTTTTGCTTTGATCAATATTCAACCAATCAACGAGTCCAAAACATCCATTAAACTGTGTATTAGTAATTTATTATAAATCTCAATGTGTCAAATATATATCTTCCAGTGTATTTTGAACATATTAATTTTATTAATATGGTTGTTGCTAGTATCTAAATACCTATTGGCCATATTTACGTCGATAGAAATTTTTATTTGAGATTTGCGGTGGACTACGACCTATGCTTTTTCTTCTACCAACGAGGATGAGACAAGTGTACTATCGAGATTGATTTCATGGAAGTCGTTCAAAATTTGAATTAAACAATCATAAAAAAAGGAATATAAAAAATAATCGGTCGCTAGTTGATGAATGGATAATTGGTAGCAATGCATGGATAACTCATAATAACCAACAGTTCATGTCAGATAACTACAAGAATGTGAGATAAAAAGAAAAAGAATATAAAAAATAACTGATAGTTGATAAATGGATAACAGGAAGAATGGCGGTGATAACATGTAGATAGGCATGGATGCCTCACAGTTGAACCCATTTAACTAGAAGAATATGAGGAATAAAAAAAATTCCAATCTGTCTTCCATTCCATAACTAACCTCTTAACCATTTGATCTCTATCGACGTGACCCAACCACAAACTATGTGGGTGTGCTGGTGTTAGAGTTAATATAAGCACAAAACAAATACTATTTAATAAACAAAAAAATAAAAACTGATATGAAAAAAAACAAATTGAGATCACAGTTTTCTTTAACAACCCTTTAACTGAAGCTTATTTAAATCTTAATCAAGATGCATTTAAGCATAACAAGATACGACAAAAATGAATCCTTGTTGTACACTTGTTACAATTGGGTTAATCTTGTCGATCCTCTCAAGCAAGTCCAAATCTGAGATAATATCTAAATGCCTATTGACCATATTGTTAGAGTTAATATAAGCACAAAACAAATAATATTTGATAAACAAAAAAATAAAAACTGATACGAAAAAAGAAAAAACAAATTGTTACCAATTTCTTTAACAACTCTTTAACTGAATCTTATTTAAATCTTAATCAAGATGCATTTAAGCATAACAAGATACGATGACCATGAAATGAATCCGTGCTGTACACTTTTTACAATTGGGTTAATCTTGTCAATCCGCTCAAGTAAGTCCAAAATATGAGATAATATCTAAATTCCTATCGGCCATATTGTTAGAGTTAATACAAGCACAAAATAAATACTAGTTAATAAACAAAACTAGAAACAACCATATTAATAAGATTAATATGTTTGGAATACGCCTATAGAAATAAATTACTAATACACAATTTAATGGAAATTCTGGAGTCACCGGCTGATTGAATCTTGATAGAGACAAAAAAATTGAGAACCGTCACCCCTTCTTATTCATATTTATATATTTCATTGATCCTATCACTCCTAGAGCACATTATCTAATTGATTGTTCTCATGATGCGACCCTGCCAAGTAGAAAGATTATTAAGTAGTGCATGGTTTCACTACAATGGAAGTCAACTTATCAGGCTAAGAGATTGAGTCATTGGAGTACAACTACAAATTCATCTATTAGTTTTTAATTACCATTTTCATCTAAATTTAATTTAATTTAATTGTTGTATCAAGTTATTGGAGTTAATGTAATATTTGTCTAATAGTTATCAAATATAATCACAATTACAGTTGAAGCTAAGATAATAGTTCTAGAATCATTAATTGTATCTAATATTTAAGCTAATAGTTATCCAATATAACCATGATTAGAGCTGAATTTAAGCTAATAGTTGTAAAATCATTGGAGTTAAGCTAATAGTTAATTTAAAAGTTAATATATGAGCGATTGCACTTCAAGTAAAAGTCATGATTGGAGTGTTAATTAAGCAAATAGTTGTATCATCAATGGAGTTAAGTTCATAATTGTATCACCAATGGAGTTAAGTTCATAGTTGTATCTAATAATCCAATTGTTGTATCTAATAATCAAATAGTTGATGTTGACGTTTAATTTTTCTAACTATCACGAACTATAATTATCATATGTTAACTAAGCTATTTTAATTTTTTTGCAAAATTTTATTAATTATGAATTTTGGACGATGCCCATAAAATCAATCTAGAAAGAACACTTATCTCATTCTCATCTATAGATGGAAAAACATAGATGGTAGTCCACCCAAAAATTCTAAAATATATACGCCTATCAACGTAAATATGGTTTTAAATGATAAATGGAAACTTAACTACTAGGTTCCTACATATTTATTTATGCCTTTCTTTTTACTTTATCCTCACAATAAAAAGGCTTCCAAATTTTAAGTTGTCATTTGGTATCTTTATTATATATTTATTAATGTATAAAACTTTATTCTATGGTATTATTGGCATAATAACGGTATATAAATAATAAGGGTATATGGTATTATTGGAATAATAAGGGTATTGAAGCCAAGCATATATAATAATAATAAGGGTATTTTGATTCTCTTCATAAAAGTTCAAGGATATTTTTCCATTGTAGAATCATTAGAGTTAAGCTAACACTTAATTTAAAAGTTAATATATCAACAATTGCACTTCAAGTAAAAGTCATGATTGGAGTTGAAATTAGGAAAATAGTTGTATCATCAATGGACTTAAGCTCATAGTTGTATCAACAATGGAGTTAAAAGTTCATAGTTCTATATAATAATCCAATTGTTGTATCTAATAATCGAATCGTTGATGTTGAAGTTTAATTTTTCTAACTATCACGAATTATAATTATCATATGTTAACTAAGCTATTTTTATTTTCTTGTAATTATTAATTATGAATTTCGAAAGACACCCAAAAAATCAATCTCGACAGTACACTTTTCTCATTCTCATCTATAGATGGAAAATCATATATGGTAGTCCACCCCAAAATTCTATGATCTATATTCCTATCGACATAACTATGGTTTTAAATGATAAATGGAAACTTAACTGCTAGGTTCCTACATATTTATTTATACCTTTCTTTTTACTTTATCCTCACTTTAAAAAGGCTTCAAAGTTTAAGTTGTCGTTTCCATCTCTATGGAATTACTGATCTTTGGTATATCTTTGTTATATATTTATTAATGTATACAGCTTTATTATATGGTATTATTGGAATAATAAGGGTATTGAAACCATGCATATATAAATAATAATAAGGGTATTTGGATTCTCTTCATAAAAGTTCAAGGATATTTCTCAGTTGTAGAATCATTGGAATTAAGCTAATAGTTAATTTAGAAGTTAATATATCAGCAAATGCACTTCAAGTAAAAGTCATGATTGGAGTTGAAATAAAGCAAAGAGTTGTATCATCAATGGAGTTAAGTTCATAGTTGTATCACCAATGGATTTAAGTTCATAGTTGTATCTAATAATCCAATTGTTGTATCTAATAATCAAATAGTTGATGTTGAATTTTAATTTTTCTAACTATCACGAACTATAATTATCATATGCTAACTAAGTTTTTTTTTTTTTTTTTGCAATTATTAATTATGATTTTTGGACGACGCCCATAAAATCAATCTCAATAGTACACTTGTCTCATTCTCATCTATAAATGGAAAAACATAGATGGTAGTCCACCCCAAAATTCTAATATATATATGCCTATCGACATAACTATGGTTTTAAATGATAAGTGGAAACTTAACTACTAAGTTCCTACATATTTATTTATACCTTTCTTTTAACTTTATCCTCACAATAAAAATGATTCCAAAGTTTAAGTTGTCATTTCCATCTCTATGGAATTACTGATCTTTGGTGTATATTTATTATATATTTATCAATATATAAAACTTTGTTATATGGTATTACTGGAATAATAAGTGTATTGAAACCATGCATATATAAAGAATAATAAGGGTATTTGGATTTTCTTCATAAAAGTTCAAGGATATTTTTCACTTGTAGAATCACTATAATTAAGCTAATAGTTAATTTAAAAGTTAATATATCAGCAATTGCACTTCAAGTAAAAGTCATGAATGGAGTTGAAATTAAGCAAATAGTTGTATCATCAATGGAGTTAAGTTCATAGTTGTATCACCAATGGAGTTAAGTTCATAGTTGTATCTAATAATCCAATTGTTGTATCTAATAATCGAATAGTTGATGTTGAATTTTAATTTTTCTAACTATCACGAACTATAATTATCATATGCTAACTAATCTATTTTTATTTTTTTTGCAATTATTAATTATGAATTTTGGACGACGTCCAAAAAATCAATCTCAATAGTACACTTGTCTCATTCTCATCTATAGATGGAAAAACATAGATTATAGTCCACCCCAAAATTCTAATATATATACGCCTATCGACATAACTATGGTTTTAAATGATAAATGGAAACTTAACTACTAGGTTTATACATATTTATTTATACCTTTCTTTTTTCTTTATCCTCGCAATAAAAAGGATTCCAAAGTTTAAGTTATTGTTTCCATATCTATGGAATTACTGATCTTTGGTATACCTTTATTATATATTTATCAATATATAAAACTTTATTATATGGTATTATTGGAATAATAAGGGTATATAAATAATAAGGGTATATGGTATTATTGGAATAATAAGGGTATTGAAACCATGCATATATAAATAATAATAAGGGTCTTTGGATTCTCTTCATAAAATTTCAAGGGTACTTGGATTGAGAGATAAAAGTGACCATTTTTGGGTTGATTGAATTCAATGGCCACAAAACATTTCATAGGCCCCAAATCATTCATTTCAGATTCATTTTTCATGACTGATCCAAAATATTCTCTGCCAAAATCATGAGTAAATATTAAATCATCTGCATACAAGAAAATGATTAACATGCTACCTTTCTTATTGACTTTGATGTACAACGTTGATTCACACTCACTTTTGTGAAATCCATTTTGAATAAGGTAGGAATCAATGTGGTTTTACCAATCTCTAAGAGCTTGCTTCAATCCATAAAGTTCCTTTTTCCTCCTGTACACTTTGTTTTCTTGTCCTAAAACTTCATAGACTTCTGTTATTTCACATACACTCCCTCCTCCAAATAATCATTTAAAAATGAATACTTAAAATCCATTTGATAAACATGCAATTTATTGTGTGCAGTTATGGCCAAAACTATTATGACACATCCATGTGTGCAATAGGTGCACAAGTTTCATTAAAATGTATGTTAGGTTGCTGTGAGAACCCTCTTGTAGCTAATCTTTCCTTGTCCTTTTAGACAAGGATGTGATAAGCATCAAATGGATTTATAAACATAGCAAGATGATGATGGAAATGTACAGAAAATGGATCCACAATGATCCATTTTCTGGGACATGATGAATCCTAATAAGTGATCGACCGAGACACATAACACACACTTGATGGGGTTCAGGCCGACATTATATTTGCAACATCGGAGGAAGACTTGTCGTAAGTATTCCAAATGTTGAGAAAACTTCTGAGATCAAGCCGTAAGGTTTTCAAAATAGAAAAGGATAATATGAATGAGGCTGTGGAAGCAAAAGTTCATGGCACACTGGAAAGTAGCTCTAGAATTTTTAAGGCCAAACGACATGAAACGATATGTAAAAGTTTCCCAATGGGTGGTAAAGGGAGTTTTATATTGATCTTCTTTCTAGATTTGGATTTGGTTGTAGCTAGAGAAACCATCCATGAAGGAAAATACCTCATGGCTGGCACAAGCATCTACAATTTGGTCTATAAATGGAGTAGTGAAGTTGTCTTTAGGATAGGCCAAATTCAAATCATGGAATTCATTACACACATGAATGGTTCCCTTTTTTTTTAATGTCAGGAATAGGATTGGATACCCAAGTGGTATACACAATGGGGTATATAAATCCTGCTTTGTGCAGTTTTTTGATCTCATCTCTGACAACAGGGGACTTTGACGGGTGGATGTGTCATTTATTTGGAAAACAAGGGAAACATCATGCCATGTGTCAATGCGATTCTCAACGATAGATGGATCAATCCCAGAAATTTGAGTGTAGGGACACAAGTGAAAACATCACAAAATGCTTGAAAGAGTGACTTATAAGCGGTAACTTCTTGGGGAGAGAATGAAGCACTGAGCATGATATTCTAAAATATCCCAAGTTTCATTAAGATGTTGACTTGGATGGTTGGTGAGATATTGGCCATGTTACCTTTTTCAAAGGCTTCAAGGATTGGCATTGGGTTTTTGAACCAATTGACACATCCATGGATAAAGTGTTTCGATTCGATGAAGAAATTATTTGACGTTGAGGAAGGTTCATCAGGGATGAAAAATGAGTGATGTTGCAGGTCATCCCAAGAAAAATATTGGCAGTGAGAGCTTCAAGGATCTCTTCATCATTTTGAAAGGATTGGGAAGATAGTTCAGAGAGATCATTCATGGTCAATGTGGAGGAAGGAAGTTGGAAAGTGGAGATCATAAAAATGGTATTGGTGGTAGTTGAAGAAGAAACCAGAGGGTGTATTTCTTCAAGGACAGTGACCTCGAAATCAAGAGAGTGCTGGAGGATTTTAATGAGGAGGGACTAATACTTAGGAAAGTCTAGGAAAATATGGGAATATTGACCATAAAGGCCACAAATTGCACATGAGTGGTTCGTCCTTAATGTTTTGTTCTTAACTGTAGGGATGTTGGGTATGTGAATAATTGGAGTCTTGTCACTCTCAACTATTGTGTGCATGTGGTTGCAAAGAAATGACAAATCATGACAATTTTGTGTCGCATGACCAAGGAAATCACATAAGAAACAAGTAGGAGGTGGGCATGGCTCTAAGGGGGATTTTGGTGTGTTTTCCCCATGGGGGCGTAGCTGATGAACCAATATTATAACATGTTCATTCATATTAGGGGTTAAAAAATAAAATTGAAAAATGAAAAAAATATATTTGGCATATAATAAGGGTATAAGGGATCACTTTATTTACTATATAAATACCCCAAGACATTGGGGCTTGTTTATTGAAAATCGTTTCCATAGCAGAGGAAAGCGGAAGGGAGCATAGGGCACACGAACAAAGGTTTTTTTGTGAGAAAGTAATTCATGTAGTAGATACAGACCTGATAACGAAGCACATTGTTCTAGAAATTGGCCCATAGCGACATAGGGAACGTGCACAGGGTGGACCATAGCGACATAGGGCACACAAACAGGGTTTTCGATATGAAATTAGCTTTGTAACTACTCGAAAGGATTTAAAAAATTTAAAATCCCACCTATTTAGGACAAATTAGCACCATCTCTTAACTTGCCAAATTTTACAGATGTTCAAATCGAGGAGAGTTTTTTGAAGGGTAGGCTAGATTTGAGATCTTTATTTGCTATGATGGTTGCTAATAAAAGACTTAAGCATAAGAATCGTGCTGGAATGGGAGAACCTTCCACAAAGTATGAGTCTCTTAAGGGCAGGTTGAAAGCACTATCATCATGCGACTCAAGCCAAAAGTTCTGTCTGCAAGTATTTGATTCTGATTTGGATGCATTTCCAACACAACAAGAATCATTAGGCATTCAAAGGTTGATTATTTATGAAATGAGGAAATTACAAGTTTGTTATGTGAAGGTTTTGGAGAAAGGGGATATCTATGAGGTTCGATACACACACTTCGTCAATTTGCTTGAATAAGCATTGTGCTTACTAAATAATGTATGTTTTATATTTTTATTTTCCTGGAAGTTGATTGCAATAGAATTCATGCCCATTTATACTTTGCTAATTTGTAATAATGTAATGCATCTTTGCATATTCTATGTATCTTTATCAATTATGATCATATTAATGCCCTAGTTCTTTTCGGCTCTGTATTTAGAAGTAATTTATTTTTTCTACCTTAACTTTTATTCATGGCTTGAAAATAAATTCACTACAGATCCAATAGTGATTGAGCATAATCTAAGACTGATTTCCCAATCATGTTTGTGACATGAGTGGGCCATCAATTCTATGATGATGTATTCAGGAAATTTATTTTTTTAGAAATGTAGTTAGGTATTTGGTTTTCTGAACTTGTGCTTTATAAAGTAGTTATATACTAATGTGATTAGGGAGATTCATCATACAAAGGAAATTCTATGGAAGATCCTTTTTCTACAATGGTTGTTTGGTATCTCTTCTGAAGAAGAGAGAAAGTTCTTCATTTTATTTATTTATACCTTTTTTAACTGAAATGACAATTGAGTTGACTTGTGGTTGTATTGTATACAGATTATTGAACACAAGCTACCTAAGAAGAATTCCATACTGAAATATCCATACGTGGTTGAAAGGGAGGATGCTGAGAAAATTGGAAAGTTCTAGGCCAACATTGTCAAAAGATACTTGCCAAAACACCATAAAAATTTCCTATTGTATCATAGAAAACAATCAAATGATGCTAAAAAACTTGCAGAATATTGCCAAAAGGAGGTATATTAAAATCTCTATAGAACATACCCTATATGCTTTGCACAGGAATTTATCTAAGGTTACCCTGATCCCAACCCATATAATTTGTCCACATTCTTATTTCCTGCAGATGAAATTGATATTCAACATGTTAGAGATATATTTAAAATTTTTAAAATTTTTCAAATATGTCAACTGTAGTACCCACGTCTATATTTTGAACTTGGGTTTTTGAATGATTTAAGTAGTTATAATTTGAATCACATATGTATCACCTCATTTGTGTGTGAATTTATTTTTTAGGTTAAGGATATATCTACACGGTCCTTGAAGATTATAAAGGCTGCATCAATGCGCACCATGAAATTAGCTCGAGATATGCTACTATTTTGGAAAAGAGATGATAAGGAACATGTATGGTGCTTCAAGCTTAAGTTAAAAAAAGAGAACAAATTATGCCCCTTTATTTGTTGATAAGAAATAAATTTGTCTAATGTAGATGAAAGAGAAGTTTATAAACAAAATAGCTTTTTAGAAGTTAAGAAGAAAGTTTGAAACTCTAGATGCTACTTCAGATTAGAGGAAATTAGTGTAGAAATAGACCTTTGAAATGCTCATTAGGAACTTGTGACTTCAAGAATCACAAGCCAAATCCTATTGCAGAAGTATCAAAACTGAATTTTTGATATAAACCAAAAACTATACATATAACCTAATGTGAAAATTGAATAGAACTTTACTAGAATGAGACTTTTCTTTCATTATAAAAGGAAATAGGTATACATTATTAAGAATCATAACTGATCAAAGGGTCAATAATTACAAATATTTTATATAGTCATATTATTGAGACTAGGTCAATAATTGGGTGATTCCATGAAGATGGGTAACACTTTTTGGCCAAATTTGGCGATGAAAACCTGACTTTTTTACTCATGTGCTAGATAGAAGCCCTCAAAACGCATATTTTCCATGTGAATTTTGACTTGCAGTAAAAAAACAAATTGTAGAATATTATGTTGGATTCATAGTGATATTTTTTTAAAAATATTCCGATGTCATTTAATGTGTGAATTTTTGCATTTAATGAACTGTGTGACCTTAAAAATTTGAAGAAGCTAATAAGTGGCTCATGTCCACGTAGAGTAATTCAATCTTGCATTAATAATTTAAAAAAAATAAATATATGAGCATGATCTACATAAAATGCAGTGTGATGTGCATATTTTTTTTGTTAATTTTTTTCGCATTATACAATTATTTATTATTTTTCGAAAGTGACCATATTCGATTTCAGCATCGTTTTAAACACATATTTGTCCAAAATGTGTGTATGATACCTCAATGGATAGAAGATTCGTTGGTGAATTTATCGGTATCAACTCCGCTCAGTTATGTGCTAGGAATGGCAGGGTTTACACCTCTGCAAGGCACAGGAAATTTTCCATTTGTTTGAATGAGGGCTAAGTCTGTTTTTTTAAGCCCTCGACCGAGGTATGAACCTCGACCGAGGTATTTAAATACCTCGACCGAGGTTTTGTAAAGCCCGCAACACCTCGGTCAAGGTATTTAAATACCTCGACCGAGGTATTTAGATACCTCGGTCGAGGGCTTAACAAGCCCTCGGTCGAGATATTAAGACCTCGGTCGAGGGCTTAACAAGCCCTCGACCGAGGTGTGTTTTTCTGTTTTTGCCGAAATTCACTTGCCAAAAAGTGTTACCCAGGTCTGTGGATTCACCCAATTACAAGTAGCTCATATAGTCATATTACTGAGACTCTATGATATACTTCAGGCAATGAGCTCTAACATTGTAACACCCCATTTTTTACCCTGTTTACATTAAAAATGTATATGATTCATATATTGTAATTAATCATGGTGAGGAGCTAAAGGAAAAATCCCCACCATAGATTTAGTGTTTTATGTTTCGACGATTAAAATCATTGCCGATAGTATTTCATGCTAGCCAAGAACATTATAATTTTGGACATCATGTAAATATGCAATTAAATTAAAATACGCACAACCAGCTATGTCAATGCAACACTAAAGATATGGGGGCATGATTTCCTAAGGATAAGGGGGGGGAGTATTCAAACCTTTGGGCCAGTGGGGAAAATCCAAATGTCAAAGGGAGAACCCATCAAACTGTCAAATACCCATTTTGCCTCTTGTGCCTAATCATTTTATTTTGCCAAAAATTGGTTGAGTTAGTTATTACATGAGAATGGGCAAGGTATGGGAGTCAGAAATTCGAATTTGGGGAATCACCCATTTTTGGGAAAACGTTTTCTGACTCATGGGGCAAGTCATTGCCCATTCCCTCATGCATTCACGTATTTCTCCTCTCTCATGTTTTGGAGCTGTTGTGCATTCCCTAGTCACATTTTTTGCAGATTTATTCATTTTACCGATGGATGGGAAGTCATTTTTGGAACTTAGCTTAGTGGCTAGGATCTTTGCTTGATGGTTTTAGTGTTGTTTATCCTCATTACTGGTTGGGACAAACAGTTTTTGTGTTGCACAATGAGTGGGAGAAGAGACCCATGATTTCTAGGGTGTTTTTTGAGTTTGTTTTGCCCACATGAAGACCATAAACATTTTTGGAAATTGAATTGATGTTAGGGGGTTTTTTTACCCATTTTGGCAATTCGTTTTGTTGCCAAAATTGTTTTTCCTCAACCCAGAATTTTGTATCTTGCTGTGTGTGCATATTTTTCTTGATTTAAACTGGTTGGCAATGGAATTGGGTCTGAACTGGCTTGATAAACCTAGTGTGTGAAGGAAACTCATAGGAATATCTAGAGGGGTTGGTTTTCTTCCTTGCAAACCCTGAATAACACTGGAATGGAAGGGATAGCCTGAGGGACTATGTAGCAGAGAAGGGGATGCTTCCTTGTGTTGGGTGTGTAAATGTTTAAAACTCAATCCATATATGGTGTAGGTGTCCATATCTCTTTGGTGGAGCTCACTAGCTTAGCAATTCATCCTTCCACCTCCCTAATAGCTTGATAAACCCAACTGTGTCTGGCTTGGCTGAATTTTGATATACCTTTGGCTATGTGTGAGCCTGCTAGTTTTACCTTATTCCTTGTGGGAATCATGACCAGGTCAGGGGTAGTAGTGTTGCTGAGATATTGATGAGCACATGGGCCTAAGTTAGGGTGGAATGTTGGAGTGACATAGCTGGTTGCGGGAAAAACTTCTTCCAAGATAAGTATCTCTTGTGTTAATCTCTGCATTTGTATTTGCTTAATGAAATATGATGAACATTAATAATAGGGTTTTCCATAGAATCTGCAGTGGTCATTTTCATGAGTCTTCTGCAACCATCTTGATTTCTGAACCCAACATCAAAGAATCCCTTAACACAGGGAAGTCTTGAAATGACTTGTCATAAACCTACCCCACGACTACAATGGACATTAGTTAAAACTTGAAAATCCTTCAAACTAAGTCTTGTTCAAGAAAGGCCTAGAGATCCTGCATAGTAATGGATGATATTAACCTCATAGGTGTAGGTCTGTGTCTTCAAAGCACTGACTGGAAAAATATGGAGTATTAAGCCAATGCATGACACCTTGCACTATGAAGGTTGCTCATTTGTGATGGCATCTTTGAAGGATCAAGGTGATGCACATACCCAATACAGAGATATATTTAATCCCTCTAAAACCCTCATATTGCATCCCAAGATTCTTTGAATTATGCAATAGAATGGGACTTTAAGCCAACTAAGTTGGTGCATATATTACAAGATCAATTCCTCACTACTCCATAATTTGACTAGTATAGAATTACTTGAATTGATATGAGTAAATAGTGTTTATAATTTTAAAGAAATATTGAATGCGAGTTATTTGAATAAAATAATGATTTCTTGGTTTTCTTAAAGAAATATGTATACTATTGCTAAGTAGTGCTTTGTTAACAGGTTGAAATTTGGAAAAAGAAGGAGAGGGAAGTAGCTAAATGTTTGATGCATAAGGAAGAGATTAGAGAAGCGAAAATACAACAACAAAGGCTAAATTTTTTACTTTCATAGATAGAGATTTACAACCATTTTATGCATAATAAAATGAATTCTCAACCTACTGAATCTTCAATGCTAGCTGTTGGAGCTTATACTACTGAAGTATATTCATGTCAAAACATTGATGATGCAAAACCAATGGAGGAAGAAGATCCAGAAGAACCTGCATTTAAGGAAGAAGCCATTAGAGTTGCAAAGGATGTGGTCTTTGAACAAAAAAAAACTAGTGCATTTGATGATGAGTGTTTAAAGTTTCATGGAATTGATAGCTTGACACTTGAGGGCCTGGATAAAGGTTCTAGTAACATGGATTTTCTCTAACCGTAAGCTTTTAGACTATAAAGTTCCAACCTAGAACTTAAATAAGTTTGTTAAGTGCCTCCTTGCATTGATGTGTTTGTGATGCCCTTTGGAATCTAAATTTCCTTGGTCATCTTGTCCTATGTAGTTCATCAATGCCTCTCACATCATCAGTCCAAACCCCAAAAATGTTCCAAGGTGATTTGAAAGAGTACCAACTTAAGGGTCTTCAATGGTTTGTAAATTGTTATGAACAAGTGAGTACTTTAAGATGATGATGCACAAGTAAGTATTTATTATTTTGGCATTCTTTACTTCGGTGTGTAATTTTATTTCATACATGTAGGGACTAAATGACATCCTAGTGGATGAAATGGGTTTGGGAAATACTACTAAAGCGGTGGATTTCTTAACTCATTTAGCTGAGGTATCTAATTTCTATTCTAATAATATTTGCTACCTTCTAAATTGCTTTCTTTCTTGTTTATAACATATCAATATTTTTTCCATTAATGTGTTCAGTTCCTGGCTATGTTCATATGCACTTTTCATCATTGTATTTTCCAAAGTCATGTTTTTTTCCTTTGGCAGGAAAAGAACATATGGGGACCATTTATTGTGGTTACACCTTCCTCTGTGTTGAATCACTGGATCGAGAAAACTAAAGGTTATGTCCCATGTTGCATTATCTCCCTTACCAGGGTAATGATCGAACTGTACTTAGAAAAAATATAAATCCTAAACGGTTTTATCGACGGTAGTACTTATCACCTTTCATGTTATTCACATGGCTGAATTCCAATCCATATATTTCATATATCTCCATAAAACATGTTTTCTTTTGACAGTTTTCTTTTTGTGATAATAAATGCCATCTTATGTGAAAGTGCTTCTATTTTGTTGATTCTCCAGGGAAGCATATTCTCATATACTCATCACAAGTTACCAGCTCCATGTAACTAATGAGAAGTACTTAAGGCGACTTAAATGGCAATATATGGTTTTAGATGAAGCTCAAGAGATAAAGAGTTCAAACAGGTAGGTGAAATATAGTTTCTTGAATCACTGCGACGCTCCAAAGATTCTAAACATTATTCAGTATATGATGTTTGAAAGATGAGATCTTTGGTGTGTTAATTTTCAAAATAAAATAGGATCATGACCTCATTTTCTAAGGAGGGCCTTATTTCTTCAATAATCAGGGATTGTATCTAAATTGTTGGACTCCATATTTCAACCTAGAACTAAATGTCCCTTTTGCGGTGCTAGTTTGGGTCTGTACTTCCCTCTTAAAATCATGTTTCTTGGTAAAATTCTCATAATGCATTTGATTAGATGTATCTTTTTTCATTTTTAGCATTTCCTCTGACTCATCAGTTGCTTCTTGGATTTTATCATTTTTTTGTAAATTGTACTTTCTCAACAGAATCACGTATTTGATAAGACACAGAGAAAAGAGAGGTCTGAAGGTATCCATCATTATAGAAATTGATTTGAAGTTTTGGTGGTGGTTGGTTGTAGGTTCACTTTCATCCCTATTGTATTTTGAAAGTTAGCCGTTACATGTGATTAGCATCGATATTTTTGTACACATTAATGAAACTATGCCTTGATGTATCATCCAACAAAGGCAAAAACATGTAATTTGAAATGCAACTGAATTAATATAAGCCTTACACTTTTCTAAGCTTGTTTACTTTTTCTAAATGCAACTCTATAGATACTGACACACCATCCAATTTCATCATTGTAGTACTGTTTATCTTCACCTTAAGTTTTGATGAACCTGTCACCTTTTCTGATGAATGTTCAGTGTAATATTTTATAGGGGAAACTTGCTCATGCTTGCGAAGAGACAACTGCTTAGCTAATTTAACTTAGTTAAACTTCTATGATCCATACTACCCATGATCTTTCTTAAGGCCTCTACTATTTTTCTTTGCTGGGGTCCCACAAGATTTATTCACCCTGATTCCCTTTGACTTGTATTCATATTACTTAGCCTCACCCTTTTGTGCAACACAATCCTTGATAGGAGGCGTGCTGATTGAATTGACTTTCCTTGAAGCTAAATTTGAAACATCTTGCTTCTTTGAAGAAGGAAGCACTGGTGCAGTCACACTCAATAGATTTTGTTCTTCCATTTTTGGATCGGCCAATGATTCAGTAGAAATTTTAGCATGTGCACTCCTCTCATCCTTATATCCAATATACCATTTATCCATATGCTTAGAGGAAATTGAATCTTCAAACCATGGATCCATCTGCTTCTCCTCTACCCATTTAGCAGGTTCTGAAGAAAACCTTATAAAGGATTGATATGAATCTGAAGACACCAAAGGTTTTTGACTACCTCCTATTTCTGTTGCTTCTTTTTGGATCAATGTACATCTACTTTGACACATTCCTCATTTCCCTTAACTGACTTCTTGACATTATCAAAGAATTTAGTATAAGATTTTTCATCCACAGAAATCTTGTACACATCATCATGTCTAGTCACACCACATGCCACTGGCTCAACTAAAGCAGTTGCAGCTTTTGCAAAACATGTAGGAATAACTTCCTGAGCCCAGTGACATCATTTAGAGGGAGGTAGGGAAACTTCATCACTCAGTAGGATACTTCACAAACAATATTTATCGACCTTTGGTGGAAAACACATAGGCCCTTCCATAAAAATTGAAGACATCTTCCCATGTGGAAAATCACCTTCGGTTTCAAGACTATTAGAACTTAAGATATTATTAGTTCTCAAATGGAATTCATTTAGCACATAAGCATTATCTGATGCCATATTTTCTCCATTATTGTTATTGGCACTTTCTATGCCTCCTTTATTCGAGCCTTCTACAATTTTCATAGTTTCATCTTCAGCTTCAATTCTTTCCCTTTTTACCAAATGCAAATGTTTATCAAAGTTAAGTTTCATTGCCTTGGTTTATGTCCTTTTCTTTTGATGATCTACTCCAGATACTACTTCAAGAACATTTTCTTCTTCCGTGCAAATATTTATTTTTATTTGATTATCTGATCTCTTTGGTAGAGTTCATAACCCTAAATTATGTTTCTTCAATAGCTTTCTTTTGTTCTTCAGAACGGAATTATAAAGCAAAGAAGTGTTTTGAACTACCCTAACTTCATTGTATTTAGTCACAAATGTAGAAAGCACATGATCTTTGACATTAGGAACATAAATTTCATGAATGTTTTCAAAATATTTTTCACCCTTCAAATTTTCTTTACAGTTTGAAACTTTAATGATCTCTTCAGTGTTTCCATGTTTAAAAGATTCAAAATTGGTGACAATGTTATCTGTCACTGTTTTTCTACAATCTAGGAACTCACTTTTAGGGACTAATTGAGAACCTCTAATTTCTTTTTCCATGCTTTGCCTTTTCTGAACAAACTTCTTTTCACTCATGGTCTTCTCTGAAATAATGCCTGTATCTGGTGATTGTATCCTAATTTCTTCAAGATAAGAAGAAAAATTCAAAATATTGTCTCCATCATTATGAATATTGCTTTCACTCCTTGATGACCTTTTGAATTTTCTCTTTGTTATCTTCAACTCTGGCTCAGATATTAAGGATATTGCACTAGAAACATCGGACCTCAAATGGTTCTCAAAATGGCTTGTAGGCACTGCACCAGCAACATCAAACCTCAAATGGTCCTCAAAATGGCTTGTAGGCTTCTTTATCTTTATTATGGACCTTATATTGTCAGATTTAGATGTTGATAATGAACTATGCTTTTTAATCCCAACTTGAACTGAATTAAGCATCTTCATGTCTTTCTTATCAGACGATATCAGGGATGTAATAGGATTTTTCTTATTCTCACCTACCCCATGTGTCTTTTGCTAGTTTTCTTTCCTATGTACTTCCCTATTAATATCATGTTTCTTGGAAAAAGTCTCATAATGTATTTGATTACATGCATCTTTTTGGTTTTTCAACATTTCCTCTGACTCATCAGTTGCTTCTTGGATTTTATCATTTTTTGTAAACTATACTTTCTCTGCGGAATCCTTTAAGCATTCATCAATACATGATCTAGATTTCCCATCACCAATCTGAGAAATTGAAGTTGAGAAATGGTGACCCAGTGGAGGTGCCCAGCGATGAAGAGGGGTTTAGAGGGGCCTGGTTCTATGCACGACTTGAAAAAAGGTAGGGGGCAGGGTACTTGGTGGAGTATAGAGACCTTGTGAACAATGAGGACAACATAAAACAACTGAGGCAAAGATTAGATGAGCTTCACATAAGGCCAATCCCTCTGGAGTATAGTAAAGATTATTTTATTATGTATGAGGAAGTTGATGTTTATGAGAATGATGGGTGTGGTCACGTAGGTCGTTAACAATCACGAGTATATCATATACTACTTGCAGACAAAATAAGAGATGATATTTAATCATTCCAAACTACGCCCTCATCTCGAATTCATAGATAACAAATAGGTTGAAGTTTCCAAGGTATGCACAGTACTTATTTTCTTTCACTTCACGGGAATTGATAGTGTTTTTTTAATGAATGACAGGATTTTTTCCCTTTGTTTAGTCCTTAAATGGATAAATTTATTTTAAGTTTGTTTTTTCCAATTGTTTTTTTTTTTTCTGTAATGTTTATTTCTTATTTAGTCCGTTGTCCAAGATACCCTATTCATGTCCGAAGATTTTTTTTTGAACACATTAGGTCCAAGTAACCTGTCCTAGGCTGGCATACTTTTAGGTTTGTTCATGGACTTCTAAGTGGATTGTGACTGTGTTTGGACCTCTGTTAATCAGGATGTTGTTGTTCATATGTTTTCATTTATAACGACTATTATTGGTAATCTAGCGAGTGTTATAGATAGGATATTGTTCCCAAGTTCTAAATATTAGACAGGGCAACAGTCAAGGAGAAGGTTAAGGCTGAGTTTAATGATTGTCATCATGCTTTATCTGTCATCTTAAATTCCCAAGAGACCTTAAAGTTATTGAGAACACTAAATGAGGAATTTTTACTTTTATTAGAAGTGCAAGTGTTCTAATAACCAACATTAATGGGCATTGATTATATTATGCTCTAAATTCCTCTTGTTTCTCCTTGGTGGATTCGCTTTTAAATTGATAGTGTTAGGTATCAATGGATGCTTCATATATTTTATATGCCCATGTTCTGTTGAGGCTTGGGGGATATGTATAAGTATTAAGGCTAAAAAATAACATCCCCCTCTTCCAATAATGTGAAGTTTTCTTGAAACTAGTCACTTTGTGGTTCTAGGCAAGTATATGAATACAATCTCTTGCAAAAAAATGTAAATTTGTTCATCAAATTCTAGAAATAAGGCACATCTATGTTAAAAAGGATTCAACTCAATGGAACCCAAGATAATCACTTTCTACAATGTCTATAATTCATGACTGAACAAACATTTCCTATGACATATCAGAAGAAATAAAAATTTACGAATACCTAAGTTGGACAGTTAGGACGAGGGGTCGATGGAAGCTAAATAAGATAACAAGGTTTTTCATTGCGAAGGACAAGTTCTTAAGACTTCCAAAGCAGACATGGCAGAGGGAGACTAGTCCAAGTCATCGATGATACTGTAATTTAGAGTGGCTCTAGCCATAGAATTGTTCAGAACGTGATGCAGAGGAATCTTAGGGACTTTGGCAGTCCCATCCATGGGGGAACTTGGTAAATGTAAGAACATGTCGAGATCGATGGAGGTATATGTCATGGAGGGATTAACGATTTTAGTGGTGGAACCATATTGGTTTCATCGAGTCTGTAAATTGACTTTTGATAATAAATTCATAAGATGATGGAAACCAAGATGGATGGGTTGACCTGTAGAAGTTGTTATGGTATCTTGTGGTAGCAAGGGTTAATTTGCTACCATTCCTTCATTTGGTAATAGGTTCTGCAGCACCAAAGGTGGAGGACCTTGTGTTCCTATATTTGGCTATGTTAGAGCGGTTGCATTACGGTCATGTTGATTTTCGGTTTGTAACAAGTGGAAGACTCAATTCATATGGGGGAACTGATGTGTATAATGGACACAAGTGTAAAAAATGGTACACTAATGGTTAGTCTACAACTGAGGTTTCTTCTTAGGTCGAGGTGGACATTGGGGGTTATTTGCAAAGGGATTGGCTCCATTATTATTCAGAGGGTTGGGTTGATGGCCACCTCCTTGAGGTTGGGTGTTTCCCCGGTTCCTACCTCTATACCTTATTCCATGCCCTTGTTGTTTATTGGGGGTGGGCTAATTAGGGATGTTTTATTAAGTGTAGACATGTCCTTGAGGAATAGGAGGGGCTGAGGACAGAGCAAGTGTAGGTTGTACAAGTTGTGGGTAGTAGGCGGGAGTAGTTGGAGGGGCTACAAATCCTACTATTTGGCCATTACAAGCAAGTTCTAGGAAATTCGGTCCTTGAACATGAGGAACATGTGCACGACACATGTATGAAGGTGTGGCTCTGGAATGATCCATTGCATGTGAAAAATCATGGGCATAGCTAGGTTGGGGAATACTAGGGGTGTTACCAGAGTGAGGTGCTGTTGAAGGAGAGGCCATGTAAAGGTGGGGGTGCTAAGTAATAGAGCCAATGACTCCATCAGTAGCATGGGATGCCCCTGGCATATCTCAATGTGAGGAGCCAACACGGGGAGCATCACATATGATGGTATAAAGATAACCATATTGGGCATAGATGAGATTGAACTATTTTTATTTGAGGATTGTTACTTCCTCGATTTGTGGGCCCTCAGATGCAACATCCTTGGTGATAGGGGGGAGTAAGGTTTTAAGAAACCAATCGAGGAAAATCATGTCATCTAAATGGATTTTACACAAGCTACAGTGACGACACCTCTCATGGATGTGATCCATGATGTGGGTAGC